>CAWVNZ010001268.1:0-23000 GCA_963930735.1 Dioctria linearis
AGGCAATCCCTGGCGTAATTAAAATTTGAGACAGTAAAAAATTATTTTTTGAATAATTTACTATAGAAAAGGCAATCCCTGGCGTAATTAAAATTTGCGACAGTAAAAAATTATTTTTTGAATAATTTACTATAGAAAAGGCAATCCCTGGCGTAATTAAAATTTGCGACAGTAAAAAATTATTTTTTGAATAATTTACTATAGAAAAGGCAATCCCTGGCGTAATTAAAATTTGCGACAGTAAAAAATTATTTTTTGAATAATTTACTATAGAAAAGGCAATCCCTGGCGTAATTAAAATTTGCGACACTAAACAATTATTTTTTGCAAAATTTACTATAGAAAAGGCAATCCCTGGCGTATTTAAAATTTGCAACAGTAAAAAATTATTTTTTGAATAATTTACTATAGAAAAGGCAATCCCTGGCGTAATTAAAATTTGCGACAGTAAAAAATGATTTTTTGAATAATTTACTATAGAAAAGGCAATCCCTGGCGTAATTAAAATTTGCAACAGTAAAAAATTGTTTTTTGAATAATTTACTATAGAAAAGGCAATCCCTGGCGTATTTAAAATTTGCAACAGTAAAAAATGAATTTTTGAATAATTTACTATAGAAAAGGCAATCCCTGGCGTAATTAAAATTTGAGACAGTAAAAAATTATTTTTTGAATAATTTACTATAGAAAAGGCAATCCCTGGCGTAATTAAAATTTGCGACAGTAAAAAATAATTTTTTAAATAATTTACTATAGAAAAGGCAATCCCTGGCGTAATTAAAATTTGCGACAATAAAAAATGATTTTTTGAATAATTTACTATAGAAAAGGCAATCCCTGGCGTAATTAAAATTTGCGACAGTAAAAAATTATTTTTTGAATAATTTACTATAGAAAAGGCAATCCCTGGCGTAATTAAAATTTGCGACACTAAACAATTATTTTTTGCAAAATTTACTATAGAAAAGGCAATCCCTGGCGTATTTAAAATTTGCAACAGTAAAAAATTATTTTTTGAATAATTTACTATAGAAAAGGCAATCCCTGGCGTAATTAAAATTTGCGACAGTAAAAAATGATTTTTTGAATAATTTACTATAGAAAAGGCAATCCCTGGCGTAATTAAAATTTGCAACAGTAAAAAATTGTTTTTTGAATAATTTACTATAGAAAAGGCAATCCCTGGCGTATTTAAAATTTGCAACAGTAAAAAATGAATTTTTGAATAATTTACTATAGAAAAGGCAATCCCTGGCGTAATTAAAACTTGCGACAGTAAAAAATTATTTTTTGCAAAATTTACTATAGAAAAGGCAATCCCTGGCGTAATTAAAATTTGCGACAGTAAAAAATTATTTTTTGAATAATTTACTATAGAAAAGGCAATCCCTGGCGTAATTAAAATTTGCGACATTAAAAAATTATTTTTTGCAAAATTTACTATAGAAAAGGCAATCCCTGGCGTAATTAAAATTTGAGACAGTAAAAAATTATTTTCTGATTAATTTACTATAGAAAAGGCAATCCCTGGCGTAATTAAAATTTGAGACAGTAAAAAATTATTTTTTGAATAATTTACTATAGAAAAGGCAATCCCTGGCGTAATTAAAATTTGCGACATTAAAAAATTATTTTTTGCAAAACTTACTATAGAAAAGGCAATCCCTGGCGTAATTAAAATTTGAGACAGTATAAAATTATTTTTTGCAAAATTTACTATAGAAAAGGCAATCCCTGGCGTAATTAAAATTTGAGACAGTAAAAAATTATTTTCTGAATAATTTACTATAGAAAAGGCAATCCCTGGCGTGATTAAAATTTGCGACAGTAAAAATTATTTTTTGCAAAATTTACTATAGAAAAGGCAATCCCTGGCGTAATTAAAATTTGCGACAGTAAAAATGATTTTTTGAATAATTTACTATAGAAAAGGCAATCCCTGGCGTAATTAAAATTTGCAACAGTAAAAAATTGTTTTTTGAATAATTTACTATAGAAAAGGCAATCCCTGGCGTATTTAAAATTTGCAACAGTAAAAAATGAATTTTTGAATAATTTACTATAGAAAAGGCAATCCCTGGCGTAATTAAAATTTGCGACAGTAAAAAATTATTTTTTGCAAAATTTACTATAGAAAAGGCAATCCCTGGCGTAATTAAAATTTGCGACAGTAAAAAATTATTTTTTGAATAATTTACTATAGAAAAGGCAATCCCTGGCGTAATTAAAATTTGCGACATTAAAAAATTATTTTTTGCAAAATTTACTATAGAAAAGGCAATCCCTGGCGTAATTAAAATTTGAGACAGTAAAAAATTATTTTTTGAATAATTTACTATAGAAAAGGCAATCCCTGGCGTAATTAAAATTTGAGACAGTAAAAAATTATTTTTTGAATAATTTACTATAGAAAAGGCAATCCCTGGCGTAATTAAAATTTGCGACAGTAAAAAAATTATTTTTTGAATAATTTACAAAAAAAAAGGCAATCCCTGGCGTAATTAAAATTTGCGACAGTAAAAAATGATTTTTTGAATAATTTACTATAGAAACGGCAATCCCTGGCGTGATTAAAATTTGCGACAGTAAAAATTATTTTTTGAATAATTTACTATAGAAAAGGCAATCCCTGGCGTAATTAAAATTTGCGACAGTAAAAAATTATTTTTTGATTAATTTACTATAGAAAAGGCAATCCCTGGCGTAATTAAAATTTGCGACAGTAAAAAAACTATTTTTTGAATAATTTACAAAAAAAAAGGCAATCCCTGGCGTAATTAAAATTTGCGACAGTAAAAAATTATTTTTTGAATAATTTACTATAGAAAAGGCAATCCCTGGCGTAATTAAAATTTGCGACATTAAAAAATTATTTTTTGCAAAATTTACTATAGAAAAGGCAATCCCTGGCGTAATTAAAATTTGAGACAGTAAAAAATTATTTTCTGATTAATTTACTATAGAAAAGGCAATCCCTGGCGTAATTAAAATTTGAGACAGTAAAAAATTAGTTTTTGAATAATTTACTATAGAAAAGGCAATCCCTGGCGTAATTAAAATTTGCGACAGTAAAAAAATTATTTTTTGAATAATTTACAAAAAAAAAGGCAATCCCTGGCGTAATTAAAATTTGCGACAGTAAAAAATGATTTTTTGAATAATTTACTATAGAAAAGGCAATCCCTGGCGTGATTAAAATTTGCGACAGTAAAAATTATTTTTTGAATAATTTACTATAGAAAAGGCAATCCCTGGCGTAATTAAAATTTGCGACAGTAAAAAATGATTTTTTGAATAATTTACTATAGAAAAGGCAATCCCTGGCGTAATTAAAATTTGCGACAGAAAAAATTATTTTTTGAATAATTTACTATAGAAAAGGCAATCCCTGGCGTAATTAAAATTTGCGACAGTAAAAAATTATTTTTTGCAAAATTTACTATAGAAAAGGCAATCCCTGGCGTAATTAAAATTTGCGACAGTAAAAAATTATTTTGTGCAAAATTTACTATAGAAAAGGCAATCCCTGGCGTAATTAAAATTTGCGACAGTAAAAAATTATTTTTTGAATAATTTACTATAGAAAAGGCAATCCCTGGCGTAATTAAAATTTGCGACAGAAAAAATTATTTTTTGAATAATTTACTATAGAAAAGGCAATCCCTGGCGTAATTAAAATTTGCGACAGTAAAAAATTATTTTTTGAATAATTTACTATAGAAAAGGCAATCCCTGGCGTAATTAAAATTTGCGACACTAAACAATTATTTTTTGCAAAATTTACTATAGAAAAGGCAATCCCTGGCGTATTTAAAATTTGCAACAGTAAAAAATTATTTTTTGAATAATTTACTATAGAAAAGGCAATCCCTGGCGTAATTAAAATTTGCGACAGTAAAAAATGATTTTTTGAATAATTTACTATAGAAAAGGCAATCCCTGACGTAATTAAAATTTGCAACAGTAAAAAATTGTTTTTTGAATAATTTACTATAGAAAAGGCAATCCGTGGCGTATTTAAAATTTGCAACAGTAAAAAATGAATTTTTGAATAATTTACTATAGAAAAGGCAATCCCTGGCGTAATTAAAATTTGAGACAGTAAAAAATTATTTTTTGAATAATTTACTATAGAAAAGGCAATCCCTGGCGTAATTAAAATTTGCGACAGTAAAAAATTATTTTTTGAATAATTTACTATAGAAAAGGCAATCCCTGGCGTAATTAAAATTTGCGACAATAAAAAATGATTTTTTGAATAATTTACTATAGAAAAGGCAATCCCTGGCGTATTTAAAATTTGCGACAGTAAAAAATTATTTTTTGAATAATTTACTATAGAAAAGGCAATCCCTGGCGTAATTAAAATTTGCGACAGTAAAAAATTGTTTTTTGAATAATTTACTATAGAAAAGGCAATCCCTGGCGTATTTAAAATTTGCAACAGTAAAAAATGAATTTTTGAATAATTTACTATAGAAAAGGCAATCCCTGGCGTAATTAAAATTTGCGACAGTAAAAAATTATTTTTTTGCAAAATTTACTATAGAAAAGGCAATCCCTGGCGTAATTAAAATTTGCGACAGTAAAAAATTATTTTTTGAATAATTTACTATAGAAAAGGCAATCCCTGGCGTAATTAAAATTTGCGACATTAAAAAATTATTTTTTGCAAAATTTACTATAGAAAAGGCAATCCCTGGCGTAATTAAAATTTGAGACAGTAAAAAATTATTTTTAGAATAATTTACTATAGAAAAGGCAATCCCTGGCGTAATTAAAATTTGAGACAGTAAAAAATTATTTTTTGAATAATTTACTATAGAAAAGGCAATCCCTGGCGTAATAAAAATTTGCGACAGTAAAAAAATTATTTTTTGAATAATTTACAAAAAAAAAGGCAATCCCTGGCGTAATTAAAATTTGCGACAGTAAAAAATGATTTTTTGAATAATTTACTATAGAAAAGGCAATCCCTGGCGTGATTAAAATTTTCGACAGTAAAAAATTATTTTTTGAATAATTTACTATAGAAAAGGCAATCCCTGGCGTGATTAAAATTTGCGACAGTAAAAATTATTTTTTGCAAAATTTACTATAGAAAAGGCAATCCCTGGCGTAATTAAAATTTGCGACAGTAAAAAATGATTTTTTGAATAATTTACTATAGAAAAGGCAATCCCTGGCGTAATTAAAATTTGCAACAGTAAAAAATTGTTTTTTGAATAATTTACTATAGAAAAGGCAATCCCTGGCGTATTTAAAATTTGCAACAGTAAAAAATGAATTTTTGAATAATTTACTATAGAAAAGGCAATCCCTGGCGTAATTAAAATTTGCGACAGTAAAAAATTATTTTTTGCAAAATTTACTATAGAAAAGGCAATCCCTGGCGTAATTAAAATTTGCGACAGTAAAAAATTATTTTTTGAATAATTTACTATAGAAAAGGCAATCCCTGGCGTAATTAAAATTTGCGACATTAAAAAATTATTTTTTGCAAAATTTACTATAGAAAAGGCAATCCCTGGCGTAATTAAAATTTGAGACAGTAAAAAATTATTTTTTGAATAATTTACTATAGAAAAGGCAATCCCTGGCGTAATTAAAATTTGAGACAGTAAAAAATTATTTTTTGAATAATTTACTATAGAAAAGGCAATCCCTGGCGTAATTAAAATTTGCGACAGTAAAAAAATTATTTTTTGAATAATTTACAAAAAAAAAGGCAATCCCTGGCGTAATTAAAATTTGCGACAGTAAAAAATGATTTTTTGAATAATTTACTATAGAAACGGCAATCCCTGGCGTGATTAAAATTTGCGACAGTAAAAATTATTTTTTGAATAATTTACTATAGAAAAGGCAATCTCTGGCGTAATTAAAATTTGCGACAGTAAAAAATTATTTTTTGATTAATTTACTATAGAAAAGGCAATCCCTGGCGTAATTAAAATTTGCGACAGTAAAAAAATTATTTTTTGAATAATTTACAAAAAAAAAGGCAATCCCTGGCGTAATTAAAATTTGCGACAGTAAAAAATGATTTTTTGAATAATTTACTATAGAAAAGGCAATCCCTGGCGTAATTAAAATTTGCGACAGAAAAAATTATTTTTTGAATAATTTACTATAGAAAAGGCAATCCCTGGCGTAATTAAAATTTGCGACAGTAAAAAATTATTTTTTGCAAAATTTACTATAGAAAAGGCAATCCCTGGCGTAATTAAAATTTGCGACAGTAAAAAATTATTTTGTGCAAAATTTACTATAGAAAAGGCAATCCCTGGCGTAATTAAAATTTGCGACAGTAAAAAATTATTTTTTGAATAATTTACTATAGAAAAGGCAATCCCTGGCGTAATTAAAATTTGCGACAGAAAAAATTATTTTTTGAATAATTTACTATAGAAAAGGCAATCCCTGGCGTATTTAAAATTTGAGACAGTAAAAAATTATTTTTTGAATAATTTACTATAGAAAAGGCAATCCCTGGCGTAATTAAAATTTGAGACAGTAAAAAATTAATTTTTGAATAATTTACTATAGAAAAGGCAATGCCTGGCGTAATTAAAATTTGAGACAGTAAAAAATTATGTTTGGAATAATTTACTATAGAAAAGGCAATCCCTGGCGTAATTAAAATTTGCGACACTAAACAATTATATTTTGAATAATTTACTATAGAAAAGGCAATCCCTGGCGTAATTATAATTTGCGACAGTAAAAAATGAATTTTTGAATAATTTACTATAGAAAAGGCAATCCCTGGCGTGATTAAAATTTGCGACAGTAAAAATTATTTTTTGCAAAATTTACCATAGAAAAGGCAATCCCTGGCGTAATTAAAATTTGCGACAGTAAAAAATGATTTTTTGAATAATTTACTATAGAAAAGGCAATCCCTGGCGTAATTAAAATTTGCGACAGTAAAAAATTATTTTTTGCAAAATTTACTATAGAAAAGTCAATCCCTGGCGTAATTAAAATTTGCGACAGTAAAAAATTATTTTTTGAATAATTTACTATAGAAAAGGCAATCCCTGGCGTAATTAAAATTTGCGACATTAAAAAATTATTTTTTGCAAAATTTACTATAGAAAAGGCAATCCCTGGCGTAATTAAAATTTGAGACAGTAAAAAATTATTTTTTGAATAATTTACTATAGAAAAGGCAATCCCTGGCGTAATTAAAATTTGAGACAGTAAAAAATTATTTTTTGAATAATTTACTATAGAAAAGGCAATCCCTGGCGTAATTAAAATTTGCGACAGTAAAAAAATTATTTTTTGAATAATTTACAAAAAAAAAAGGCAATCCCTGTCGTAATTAAAATTTGCGACAGTAAAAAATGATTTTTTGAATAATTTACTATAGAAAAGGCAATCCCTGGCGTGATTAAAATTTGCGACAGTAAAAATTATTTTTTGAATAATTTACTATAGAAAAGGCAATCCCTGGCGTAATTAAAATTTGCGACAGTAAAAAATGATTTTTTGAATAATTTACTATAGAAAAGGCAATCCCTGGCGTAATTAAAATTTGCGACAGAAAAAATTATTTTTTGAATAATTTACTATAGAAAAGGCAATCCCTGGCGTAATTAAAATTTGCGACAGTAAAAAATTATTTTTTGCAAAATTTACTATAGAAAAGGCAATCCCTGGCGTAATTAAAATTTGCGACAGTAAAAAATTATTTTGTGCAAAATTTACTATAGAAAAGGCAATCCCTGGCGTAATTAAAATTTGCGACAGTAAAAAATTATTTTTTGAATAATTTACTATAGAAAAGGCAATCCCTGGCGTAATTAAAATTTGCGACAGAAAAAATTATTTTTTGAATAATTTACTATAGAAAAGGCAATCCCTGGCGTATTTAAAATTTGAGACAGTAAAAAATTATTTTTTGAATAATTTACTATAGAAAAGGCAATCATTGGCGTAATTAAAATTTGAGACAGTAAAAAATTAATTTTTGAATAATTTACTATAGAAAAGGCAATGCCTGGCGTAATTAAAATTTGAGACAGTAAAAAATTATGTTTGGAATAATTTACAATAGAAAAGGCAATCCCTGGCGTAATTAAAATTTGCGACACTAAACAATTATTTTTTGAATAATTTACTATAGAAAAGGCAATCCCTGGCGTAATTGTAATTTGCGACAGTAAAAAATGAATTTTTGAATAATTTACTAAAGAAAAGGCAATCCCTGGCGTGATTAAAATTTGCGACAGTAAAAATTATTTTTTGAAAAATTTACTATAGAAAAGGCAATCCCTGGCGTAATTAAAATTTGCGACAGTAAAAAATTATTTTGTGCAAAATTTACTATAGAAAAGGCAATCCCTGGCGTAATTAAAATTTGCGACAGTAAAAAATTATTTTTTGAATAATTTACTATAGAAAAGGCAATCCCTGGCGTAATTAAAATTTGAGACAGTAAAAAATTATTTTTTGAATAATTTACTATAGAAAAGGCAATCCCTGGCGTATTTAAAATTTGAGACAGTAAAAAATTATTTTTTGAATAATTTACTATAGAAAAGGCAATCCCTGGCGTAATTAAAATTTGCGACAGAAAAAATTATTTTTTGAATAATTTACTATAGAAAAGGCAATCTCTGGCGTAATTAAAATTTGCGACAGAAAAAATTATTTTTTGAATAATTTACTATAGAAAAGGCAATCCCTGGCGTATTTAAAATTTGAGACAGTAAAAAATTATTTTTTGAATAATTTACTATAGAAAAGGCAATGCCTGGCGTATTTAAAATTTGAGACAGTAAAAAATTATGTTTGGAATAATTTACTATAGAAAAGGCAATCCCTGGCGTAATTAAAATTTGCGACACTAAACAATTATTTTTTGAATAATTTACTATAGAAAAGGCAATCCCTGGCGTAATTATAATTGGCGACAGTAAAAAATGATTTTTTGAATAATTTACTATAGAAAAGGCAATCCCTGGCGTAATTAAAATTTGCGACAGTAAAAAATTATTTTTTGAATAATTTACTATAGAAAAGGCAATCCCTGGCGTAATTAAAATTTGCGACAGTAAAAAATTATTTTTTGCAAAATTTACTATAGAATAGGCAATCCCTTGCGTAATTAAAATTTGCGACAGTAAAAAATTATTTTTTGCAAAATTTACTATAGAAAAGGCAATCCCTGGCGTAATTAAAATTTGCGACAGTAAAAAATTATTTTGTGCAAAATTTACTATAGAAAAGGCAATCCCTGGCGTAATTAAAATTTGCGACAGTAAAAAATTATTTTTTGAATAATTTACTATAGAAAAGGCAATCCCTGGCGTAATTAAAATTTGCGACAGAAAAAATTATTTTTTGAATAATTTACTATAGAAAAGGCAATCCCTGGCGTAATTAAAATTTGCGACAGTAAAAAATTATTTTTTGAATAATTTACTATAGAAAAGGCAATCCCTGGCGTAATTAAAATTTGCGACAGTAAAAAATTATTTTTTGCAAAATTTACTATAGAAAAGGCAATCCCTTGCGTAATTAAAATTTGCGACAGTAAAAAATTATTTTTTGCAAAATTTACTATAGAAAAGGCAATCCCTGGCGTAATTAAAATTTGCGACAGTAAAAAATTATTTTTTGCAAAATTTACTATAGCAAAGGCAATCCCTGGCGTAATTAAAATTTGCGACAGTAAAAAATTATTTTGTGCAAAATTTACTATAGAAAAGGCAATCCCTGGCGTAATTATAATTTGCGACAGTAAAAAAAGATTTTTTGAATAATTTACTATAGAAAAGGCAATCCCTGGCGTAATTGAAATTTGCGACAGTAAAAAATTATTTTATGAATAATTTACTATAGAAAAGGCAATCCCTGGCGTAATTAAAATTTGCGACAGTAAAAAATTATTTTTTGCAAAATTTACTATAGAAAAGGCAATCCCTGGCGTAATTAAAATTTGCGACAGTAAAAAATTATTTTGTGCAAAATTTACTATAGAAAAGGCAATCCCTGGCGTAATTAAAATTTGCGACAGTAAAAAATTATTTTTTGAATAATTTACTATAGAAAAGGCAATCCCTGGCGTAATTAAAATTTGCGACAGAAAAAATTATTTTTTGAATAATTTACTATAGAAAAGGCAATCCCTGGCGTATTTAAAATTTGAGACAGTAAAAAATTATTTTTTGAATAATTTACTATAGAAAAGGCAATCCCTGGCGTAATTAAAATTTGAGACAGTAAAAAATTAATTTTTGAATAATTTACTATAGAAAAGGCAATCCCTGGCGTAATTAAAATTTGAGACAGTAAAAAATGAATTTTTGAATAATTTACTATAGAAAAGGCAATCCCTGGCGTGATTAAAATTTGCGACAGTAAAAATTATTTTTTGAATAATTTACTATAGAAAAGGCAATCCCTGGCGTAATTAAAATTTGCGACAGTAAAAAATGATTTTTTGAATAATTTACTATAGAAATGGCAATCCCTGGCGTAATTAAAATTTGCGACAGAAAAAATTATTTTTTGAATAATTTACTATAGAAAAGGCAATCCCTGGCGTAATTAAAATTTGCGACAGTAAAAAATTATTTTTTGCAAAATTTACTATAGAAAAGGCAATCCCTTGCGTAATTAAAATTTGCGACAGTAAAAAATTATTTTTTGCAAAATTTACTATAGAAAAGGCAATCCCTGGCGTATTTAAAATTTGAGACAGTAAAAAATTATTTTTTGAATAATTTACTATAGAAAAGGCAATCCCTGGCGTAATTAAAATTTGCGACAGTAAAAAATTATTTTTTGAATAATTTACTATAGAAAAGGCAATCCCTGGCGTAGTTAAAATTTGCGACAGTAAAAAATGATTTTTTGAATAATTTACTATAGAAAAGGCAATCCCTGGCGTAATTAAAATTTGCGACAGTAAAAAATGAATTTTTGAATAATTTACTATAGAAAAGGCAATCCCTGGCGTAATTAAAATTTGCGACAGTAAAAATTATTTTTTGAATAATTTACTATAGAAAAGGCAATCCCTGGCGTAATTAAAATTTGCGACAGTAAAAAATGATTTTTTGAATAATTTACTATAGAAAAGGCAATCCCTGGCGTAATTAAAACTTGCGACAGTAAAAAATGAATTTTTGAATAATTTACTATAGAAAAGGCAATCCCTGGCGTAATTAAAATTTGCGACAGTAAAAATTATTTTTTGAATAATTTACTATAGAAAAGGCAATCCCTGGCGTAATTAAAATTTGCGACACTAAACAATTATTTTTTGCAAAATTTACTATACAAAAGGCAATCCCTGGCGTATTTAAAATTTGAGACAGTAAAAAATTATTTTTTGAATAATTTACTATAGAAAAGGCAATCCCTGGCGTAATTAAAATTTGCGACAGTAAAAAATTATTTTTTGAATAATTTACTATAGAAAAGGCAATCCCTGGCGTAATTAACATTTGCGACAGTAAAAAATGATTTTTTGAATAATTTACTATAGAAAAGGCAATCCCTGGCGTAATTAAAATTTGCGACAGTAAAAAATTATTTTTTGAATAATCTACTATAGAAAAGGCAATCCCTGGCGTAATTAAAATTTGCGACAGTAAAAAATGATTTTTTGAATAATTTACTATAGAAAAGGCAATCCCTGGCGTAATTAAAATTTGCGACCGTAAAAAATTATTTTTTGAATAATTTACTATAGAAAAGGCAATCCCTGGCGTAATTAAAATTTGCGACACTATTTTTTCAAAATTTACTATAGAAAAGGCAATCCCTGGCGTATTTAAAATTTGCAACAGTAAAAAATTATTTTTTGAATAATTTACTATAGAAAAGGCAATCCCTGGCGTAATTAAAATTTGCGACAGTAAAAAATGATTTTTTGAATAATTTACTATAGAAAAGGCAATCCCTGGCGTAATTAAAATTTGCAACAGTAAAAAATTATTTTTTGAATAATTTACTATAGAAAAGGCAATCCCTGGCGTATTTAAAATTTGCAACAGTAAAAAATGAATTTTTGAATAATTTACTATAGAAAAGGCAATCCCTGGCGTAATTAAAATTTGCGACAGCAAAAAATTATTTTTTGCAAAATTTACTATAGAAAAGGCAATCCCTGGCGTAATTAAAATTTGCGACAGTAAAAAATAATTTTTTGAATAATTTACTATAGAAAAGGCAATCCCTGGCGTAATTAAAATTTGCGACAGTAAAAAATTATTTTTTGCAAAATTTACTATGGAAAAGGCAATCCCTGGCGTAATTAAAATTTTAGACAGTAAAAAATTATTTTTTGAATAATTTACTATAGAAAAGGCAATCCCTGGCGTAATTAAAATTTGAGACAGTAAAAAATTATTTTTTGAATAATTTACTATAGAAAAGGCAATCCCTGGCGTAATTAAAATTTGCGACAGTAAAAAATTATTTTTTGAATAATTTACTATAGAAAAGGCAATCCCTGGCGTAATTAAAATTTGCGAAAGTAAAAAATGATTTTTTGAATAATTTACTATAGAAAAGGCAATCCCTGGCGTAATTAAAATTTGCGACAGTAAAAATTATTTTTTGAATAATTTTCTATAGAAAAGGCAATCCCTGGCGTAATTAAAATTTGCGACAGTAAAAAATGATTTTTTGAATAATTTACTATAGAAAAGGCAATCCCTGGCGTAATTAAAATTTGCGACAGAAAAAATTATTTTTTGAATAATTTACTATAGAAAAGGCAATCCTGGCGTAATTAAAATTTGCGACAGTAAAAAATTATTTTTTGCAAAATTTACTATAGAAAAGGCAATCCCTGGCGTAATTAAAATTTGCGACAGTAAAAAATTATTTTGTGCAAAATTTACAATAGAAAAGGCAATCCCTGGCGTAATTAAAATTTGCGACAGTAAAAAATTATTTTTTGAATAATTTACTATAGAAACGGCAATCCCTGGCGTAATTAAAATTTGCGACAGAAAAAATTATTTTTTGAATAATTTACTATAGAAAAGGCAATCCCTGGCGTATTTAAAATTTGAGACAGTAAAAAATTATTTTTTGAATAATTTACTATAGAAAAGGCAATCCCTGGCGTAATTAAAATTTGAGACAGTAAAAAATTAATTTTTGAATAATTTACTATAGAAAAGGCAATCCCTGGCGTAATTAAAATTTGAGACAGTAAAAAATTATGTTTGGAATAATTTACTATAGAAAAGGCAATCCCTGGCGTAATTAAAATTTGCGACACTAAACAATTATTTTTTGAATAATTTACTATAGAAAAGGCAATCCCTGGCGTAATTATAATTTGCGACAGTAAAAAATGAATTTTTGAATAATTTACTATAGAAAAGGCAATCCCTGGCGTAATTAAAATTTGCGACAGTAAAAAATGAATTTTTGAATAATTTACTATAGAAAAGGCAATCCCTGGCGTAATTAAAATTTGCGACAGTAAAAAATTATTTTTTGCAAAATTTACTATAGAAAAGGCAATCCCTGGCGTATTTAAAATTTGAGACAGTAAAAAATTATTTTTTGAATAATTTACTATAGAAAAGGCAATCCCTGGCGTAATTAAAATTTGCGACAGTAAAAAATTATTTTTTGAATAATTTACTATAGAAAAGACAATCCCTGGCGTAATTAAAATTTGCGACAGTAAAAAATGATTTTTTGAATAATTTACTATAGAAAAGGCAATCCCTGGCGTAATTAAAATTTGCGACAGTAAAAAATGAATTTTTGAATAATTTACTATAGAAAAGGCAATCCCTGGCGTAATTAAAATTTGAGACAGTAAAAATTATTTTTTGAATAATTTACTATAGAAAAGGCAATCCCTGGCGTAATTAAACTTTGCGACAGTAAAAAATGATTTTTTGAATAATTTACTATAGAAAAGGCAATCCCTGGCGTAATTAAAACTTGCGACAGTAAAAAATGAATTTTTGAATAATTTACTATAGAAAAGGCAATCCCTGGCCTAATTAAAATTTGCTACAGCAAAAATTATTTTTTGAATAATTTACTATAGAAAAGGCAATCCCTGGCGTAATTAAAATTTGCGACACTAAACAATTATTTTTTGCAAAATTTACTAAACAAAAGGCAATCCCTGGCGTATTTAAAATTTGAGACACAAAACAATTATTTTTTGCAAAATTTACTACACAAAAGGCAATCCCTGGCGTATTTAAAATTTGAGACAGTAAAAAATTATTTTTTGCAAAATTTACTATAGAAAAGGCAATCCCTGGCGTAATTAAAACTTGCGACACTAAACAATTATTTTTTGAATAATTTACTATAGAAAAGGCAATCCCTGGCGTAATTAAAATTTGCGACAGTAAAAAATTATTTTTTGCAAAATTTACTATAGAAAAGGCAATCCCTGGCGTAATTAAAATTTGCGACAGTAAAAAATTATTTTTTGAATAATTTACTATAGAAAAGGCAATCCCTGGCGTAATTAAAATTTGCGACAGTAAAAAATTATTTTTTGCAAAATTTACTATAGAAAAGGCAATCCCTGGCGTAATCAAAATTTGAGACAGTAAAAAATTATTTTTTGAATAATTTACTATAGAAAAGGCAATCCCTGGCGTAATTAAAATTTGAGACAGTAAAAAATTATTTTTTGAATAATTTACTATAGAAAAGGCAATCCCTGGCGTAATTAAAATTTGCGACAGTAAAAAATTATTTTTTGAATAATTTACTATAGAAAAGGCAATCCCTGGCGTAATTAAAATTTGCGAGAGTAAAAAATGATTTTTTGAATAATTTACTATAGAAAAGGCAATCCCTGGCGTAATTAAAATTTGCGACAGTAAAAATTATTTTTTGAATAATTTACTATAGAAAAGGCAATCCCTGGCGTAATTAAAATTTGCGACAGTAAAAAACGATTTTTTGAATAATTTACTATAGAAAAGGCAATCCCTGGCGTAATTAAAATTTGCGACAGAAAAAATTATTTTTTGAATAATTTACTATAGAAAAGGCAACCCCTGGCGTAATTAAAATTTGCGACAGTAAAAAATTATTTTTTGCAAAATTTACTATAGAAAAGGCAATCCCTGGCGTAATTAAAATTTGCGACAGTAAAAAATTATTTTTTGCAAAATTTACTATAGAAAAGGCAATCCCTGGCGTAATTAAAATTTGCGACAGTAAAAAATTATTTTTTGAATAATTTACTATAGAAAAGGCAATCCCTGGCGTAATTAAAATTTGCGACAGAAAAAATTATTTTTTGAATAATTTACTATAGAAAAGGCAATCCCTGGCGTATTTAAAATTTGAGACAGTAAAAAATTATTTTTTGAATAATTTACTATAGAAAAGGCAATCCCTGGCGTAATTAAAATTTGAGACAGTAAAAAATTAATTTTTGAATAATTTACTATAGAAAAGGCAATCCCAGGCGTAATTAAAATTTGAGACAGTAAAAAATTATTTTTTGAATAATTTACTATAGAAAAGGCAATCCCTGGCGTAATTAAAATTTGCGACACTAAACAATTATTTTTTGAATAATTTACTATAGAAAAGGTAATCCCTGGCGTAATTATAATTTGCGACAGTAAAAAATGAATTTTTGAATAATTTACTATAGAAAAGGCAATCCCTGGCGTAATTAAAATTTGCGACACTAAACAATTATTTTTTGCAAAATTTACTGTACAAAAGGCAATCCCTGGCGTATTTAAAATTTGAGACACTAAACAATTATTTTTTGCAAAATTTACTATACAAAAGGCAATCCCTGGCGTATTTAAAATTTGAGACAGTAAAAAATTATTTTTTGCAAAATTTACTATAGAAAAGGCAATCCCTGGCGTAATTAAAACTTGCGACACTAAACAATTATATTTTGAATAATTTACTATAGAAAAAGCAATCCCTGGCGTAATTAAAATTTGCGACACTAAACAATTATTTTTTGCAAAATTTACTATAGAAAAGGCAATACCTGGCGTAATTAAAATTTGCGACAGTATAAAATTATTTTTTGAATAATTTACTATAGAAAAGGCAATCCCTGGCGTAATTATAATTTGCGACAGAAAAAAATTAATTTTTGAATAATTTACTATAGAAAAGGCAATCCCTGGCGTAATTAAAATTTGCGACAGAAAAAATTATTTTTTGAATAATTTACTATAGAAAAGGCAATCCCTGGCGTAATTAAAATTTGCGACAGTAAAAAATGAATTTTTGAATAATTTACTATAGAAAAGGCAATCCCTGGCGTAATTAAAATTTGCGACAGTAAAAAATTATTTTTTGCAAAATTTACTATAGAAAAGGCAATTCCTGGCGTATTTAAAATTTGAGACAGTAAAAAATTATTTTTTGAATAATTTACTATAGAAAAGGCAATCCCTGGCGTAATTAAAATTTGCGACAGTAAAAAATTATTTTTTGAATAATTTACTATAGAAAAGGCAATCCCTGGCGTAATTAAAATTTGCGACAGTAAAAAATGATTTTTTGAATAATTTACTATAGAAAAGGCAATCCCTGGCGTAATTAAAATTTGCGACAGTAAAAAATGAATTTTTGAATAATTTACTATAGAAAAGGAAATCCCTGGGGTAATTAAAATTTGCGACAGTAAAAATTATTTTTTGAATAATTTACTATAGAAAAGGCAATCCCTGGCGTAATTAAAATTTGCGACACTAAACAATTATTTTTTGCAAAATTTACTGTACAAAAGGCAATCCCTGGCGTATTAAAAATTTGATACACTAAACAATTATTTTTTGCAAAATTTACTATACAAAAGGCAATCCCTGGCGTATTTAAAATTTGAGACAGTAAAAAATTATTTTTTGCAAAATTTACTATAGAAAAGGCAATCCCTGGCGTAATTAAAACTTGCGACACTAAACAATTATATTTTGAATAATTTACTATAGAAAAAACAATCCCTGGCGTAATTAAAATTTGCGACACTAAACAATTATTTTTTGCAAAATTTACTATAGAAAAAGCAATCCCTGGCGTAATTATAATTTGCGACAGTAAACAATTATTTTTTGCAAAATTTACTATAGAAAAGGCAATACCTGGCGTAATTAAAATTTGCGACAGTATAAAATTATTTTTTGAATAATTTACTATAGAAAAGGCAATCCCTGGCGAAATTATAATTTGCGACAGAAAAAAATTAATTTTTGAATAATTTACTATAGAAAAGGCAATCCCTGGCGTAATAAAAATTTGCGACACTATGCAATTATTTTTTGAATAATTTACTATAGAAAAGGCAATCCCTGGCGTAATTAAAATTTGCGACAGTAAAAAATCAGTTTTTGAATAATTTACTATAGAAAAGGCAATCCCTGGCGTAATTAAAATTTGAGACAGTAAAAAATTATTTTTTGAATAATTTACTATAGAAAAGGCAATCCCTGGCGTAATTAAAATTTGAGACAGTAAAAAATTATTTTTTGAATAATCTACTATAGAAAAGGCAAACCCTGGCGTAATTAAAATTTGCGACAGTAAAAAATGATTTTTTGAATAATTTACTATAGAAAAGGCAATCCCTGGCGTAATTAAAATTTGCGACACTAAACAATTAGTTTTTGAATAATTTAGTATAGAAAAGGCAATCACTGGCGTAATTATAATTTGCGACAGTAAAAAATGAATTTTTGAATAATTTACTATAGAAAAGGCAATCCCTGGCGTAATTAAAATTTGCGACAGTAAAAAATGAATTTTTGAATAATTTACTATAGAAAAGGCAATCCCTGGCGTAATTAAAATTTGAGACAGTAAAAAATTATTTTTTGCAAAATTTACTATAGAAAAGGCAATCCTTGGCGTAATTAAAATTTGAGACAGTAAAAAATTATTTTTTGCAAAATTTACTATAGAAAAGGCAATCCCTGGCGTAATTAAAATTTGAGACAGTAAAAAATGAATTTTTGAATAATTTACTATAGAAAAGGCAATCCCTGGCGTAATTAAAATTTGCGACACTAAACAATTATTTTTTGAATAATTTACTATAGAAAAGGCAATCTCTGGCGTATTTAAAATTTGCGACAGTAAGAAGTTATTTTTTGCAAAATTTACTATAGAAAAGGCAATCCCTGGCGTAATTAAAATTTGCGACAGTAAAAAATTATTTTTTGCAAAATTTACTATAGAAAAGGCAATCCCTGGCGTAATTAAAATTTGCAACAGTAAAAAATTATTTTTTGAATAATTTACTATAGAAAAGGCAATCCCTGGCGTAATTAAAATTTGCGAAAGCAAAAAATTATTTTTTGCAAAATTTACTATAGAAAAGGCAATCCCTGGCGTAATTAAAATTTGCGACAGTAAAAAATTATTTTTTGAATAATTTACTATAGAAAAGGCAATCCCTGGCGTAATTAAAATTTGCAACAGTAAAAAATTATTTTTTGCAAAATTTACTATAGAAAAGGCAATCCCTGGCGTAATTAAAATTTGAGACAGTAAAAAATTATTTTTTGAATAATTTACTATAGAAAAGGCAATCCCTGGCGTAATTAAAATTTGAGACAGTAAAAAATTATTTTTTGAATAATTTACTATAGAAAAGGCAATCCCTGGCGTAATTAAAATTTGAGACAGTAAAAAATTATTTTTTGAATAATTTACTATAGAAAAGGCAATCCCTGGCTTAATTAAAATTTGCGACAGAAAAAAATTATTTTTTGCAAAATTTGCTATAGAAAAGGCAATCCCTGGCGTATTTAAAATTTGAGACACTAAACAATTATTTTTTTGCAAAATTTACTATAGAAAAGGCAATCCCTGACGTAATTAAAATTTGAGACAGTAAAAAATTATTTTTTGAATAATTTACTATAGAAAAGGCAATCCCTGGCGTACTTAAAATTTGCAACAGTAAAAAATTATTTTTTGCAAAATTTACTATAGAAAAGCAATCCCTGGCGTAATTAAAATTTGAGACAGTTAAAAATTATGTTTTGAATAATTTACTATAGAAAAGGCAATCCCTCGCGTAATTAAAATTTGCGACACTAAACAATTATTTTTTGCAAAATTTACTATACAAAAGGCAATCCCTGGCGTATTTAAAATTTGCGACAGTAAAAAATTATTTTTTGCAAAATTTACTATAGAAAAGGCAATCCCTGGTGTAATTAAAATTTGCGACAGTAAAAAATTATTTTTTTGCAAAATTTACTATAGAAAAGGCAATCCCTGGCGTATTTAAAATTTGCAACAGTAAAAAATTATTTTTTGAATAATTTACTATAGAAAAGGCAATCCCTGGCGTAATTAAAATTTGCGACAGTAAAAAATTATTTTTTGAATAATTTACTATAGAAAAGGCAATCCCTGGCGTAATTAAAATTTGCGACAGTAAAAAATTATTTTTTGCAAAATTTACTATAGAAAAGGCATTCCCTGGCGTAATTAAAATTTGCGACAGTAAAAAATTATTTTTTTGCAAAATTTACTATAGAAAAGGCAATCCCTGGCGTAATTATAATTTGCGACAGTATAAAATTATTTTTTGTAAAATTTACTATTGAAATGGCAATCCCTGGCGTCATTAAAATTTGAGACAGTAAAAAATTATTTTTTGAATAATTTACTATAGAAAAGTCAATCCCTGGCGTAATTAAAATTTGCGACACTAAACAATTATTTTTTGCAAAATTTACTATACAAAAGGCAATCCCTGGCGTATTTAAAATATGCGACAGTAAAAAATTATTTTTTGCAAAATTTACTATAGAAAAGGCAATCCCTGGCGTAATTAAAATTTGCGACAGTAAAAAATTATTTTTTGCAAAATTTACTATAGAAAAGGCAATCCCTGGCGTATTTAAAATTTGCAACAGTAAAAAATTATTTTTTGAATAATTTACTATAGAAAAGGCAATCCCTGGCGTAATTAAAATTTGCGACAGTAAAAAATTATTTTTTGAATAATTTACTATAGAAAAGGCAATCCCTGGCGTAGTTATAATTTGCGACAGTAAAAAATGAATTTTTGAATAATTTACTATAGAAAAGGCAAACCTTGGCGTAATTAAAATTTGCGACAGTAAAAAATTATTTTTTGCAAAATTTACTATAGAAAAGGCAATCCCTGGCGTATTTAAAATTTGCAACAGTAAAAAATTATTTTTTGAATAATTTACTATAGAAAAGGCAATCCCTGAGGTAATTAAAATTTGCGACAGTAAAAAATTATTTTTTGAATAATTTACTATAGAAAAGGCAATCCCTGGCGTAATTAAAATTTGCGACAGTAAAAAATTATTTTTTGAATAATTTACTATAGAAAAGGCAATCCCTGGCGTAGTTATAATTTGCGACAGTAAAAAATTATTTTTTGAATAATTTACTATAGAAAAGGCAATCCCTGGCGTAATTAAAATTTGCGACAGTAAAAAATTATTTTTTGCAAAATTTACTATAGAAAAGGCAATCCCTGGCGTATTTAAAATATGCAACAGTAAAAAATTATTTTTTGAATAATTTACTATAGAAAAGGCAATCCCTGGCGTAATTAAAATTTGCGACAGTAAAAAATTATTTTTTGAATAATTTACTATAGAAAAGGCAATCCCTGGCGTAATGATAATTTGCGACAGTAAAAAATGAATTTTGAATAATTTACTATAGAAAAGGCAAACCCTGGCGTAATTAAAATTTGCGACAGTAAAAAACTATTTTTTGCAAAATTTACTATAGAAAAGGCAGTCCCTGGCGTAATTAAAATTTGCGACAGTAAAAAATTATTTTTTGCAAATTTTACTATAGAAAAGGCAATCCCTGGGGTAATTATAATTTGCGACAGTATAAAATTATTTTTTGCGAAATTTACTATAGAAAAGGCAATCCCTGGCGTAATTAAAATTTGAGACAGTAAAAAATTATTTTTTGAATAATTTACTATAGAAAAGGCAATCTCTGGCGTAATTAAAATTTGCGACAGAAAAAAATTATTTTTTGCAAAATTTACTATAGAAAAGGCAATCCCTGGCGTATTTAAAATTTGAGACACTAAACAATTATTTTTTGCAAAATTTACTATAGAAAAGGCAATCCCTGGCGTAATTAAAATTTGAGACAGTAAAAAATTATTTTTTGAATAATTTACTATAGAAAAGGCAATCCCTGGCGTATTTAAAATTTGCAACAGTAAACAATTATTTTTTGCAAAATTTACTATAGAAAAGGCAATCCCTGGCGTAATTAAAATTTGAGACAGTAAAAAATTATGTTTTGAATAATTTACTATAGAAAAGGCAATCCCTCGCGTAATTAAAATTTGCGACACTAAACAATTATTTTTTGCAAAATTTACTATACAAAAGGCAATCCCTGGCGTATTTAAAATTTGCGACAGTAAAAAATTATTTTTTGCAAAATTTACTATAGAAAAGGCAATCCCTGGCGTAATTAAAATTTGCGACAGTAAAAAATTATTTTTTTGCAAAATTTACTATAGAAAAGGCAATCCCTGGCGTATTTAAAATTTGCAACAGTAAAAAATTATTTTTTGAATAATTTACTATAGAAAAGGCAATCCCTGGCGTAATTAAAATTTGCGACAGTAAAAAATTATTTTTTGAATAATTTACTATAGAAAAGGCAATCCCTGGCGTAATTAAAATTTGCGGCAGTAAAAAATTATTTTTTGAATAATTTACTATAGAAAAGGCAATCCCTGGCGTAATTAAAATTTGCGACAGTAAAAAATTATTTTTTGCAAAATTTACTATAGAAAAGGCATTGTCTGGCGTAATTAAAATTTGCGACAGTAAAAAATTATTTTTTGCAAAATTTACTATAGAAAAGGCATTCCCTGGCGTATTTAAAATTTGCAACAGTAAAAAATTATTTTTTGCAAAATTTACTATAGAAAAGGCAATCCCTGGCGTCATTAAAATTTGAGACAGTAAAAAATTATTTTTTGAATAATTTACTATAGAAAAGGCCATCCCTGGCGTAATTAAAATTTGCGATAGTAAAAAATTATTTTTTTGCAAAATTTACTATAGAAAAGGCAATCCCTGGCGTATTTAAAATTTGCAACAGTAAAAAATTATTTTTTGAATAATTTACTATAGAAAAGGCAATCCCTGGCGTAATTAAAATTTGCGACAGTAAAAAATTATTTTTTGAATAATTTACTATAGAAAAGGCAATCCCTGGCGTAATTAAAATTTGCGACAGTAAAAAATTATTTTTTGCAAAATTTACTATAGAAAAGGCATTCCCTGGCGTAATTAAAATTTGCGACAGTAAAAAATTATTTTTTGCAAAATTTTCTATAGAAAAGGCAATCCCTGGCGTAATTATAATTTGCGACAGTATAAAATTATTTTTTGCAAAATTTACTATAGAAATGGCAATCCCTGGCGTCATTAAAATTTGAGACAGTAAAAAATTATTTTTTGAATAATTTACTATAGAAAAGGCAATCCCTGGCGTAATTAAAATTTGCGACAGTAAACAATTATTTTTTGCAAAATTTACTATACAAAAGGCAATCCCTGGCGAATTTAAAATTTGCGACAGTAAAAAATTATTTTTTGCAAAATTTACTATAGAAAAGGCAATCCCTGGCGTAATTAAAATTTGCGACAGTAAAAAATTATTTTTTGCAAAATTTACTATAGAAAAGGCAATCCCTGGCGTATTTAAAATTTGCAACAGTAAAAAATTATTTTTTGAATAATTTACTATAGAAAAGGCAATCCCTGGCGTAATTATAATTTGCGACAGTAAAAAATTATTTTTTGAATAATTTACTATAGAAAAGGCAATCCCTGGCGTAATGATAATTTGCGACAGTAAAAAATGAATTTTTGAATAATTTACTATAGAAAAGGCAAACCCTGGCGTAATTAAAATTTGCGACAGTAAAAAATTATTTTTTGCAAAATTTACTATAGAAAAGGCAATCCCTGGCGTATTTAAAATTTGCAACAGTAAAAAATTATTTTTTGAAT
>CAWVNZ010001269.1:0-78923 GCA_963930735.1 Dioctria linearis
ATTCAAAAAATAATTTACAACTGTCGCAAATTTTAATTACGCCAGGGATTGCCTTTTCTATAGTAAATTATTCAAAAAATAATTTTTTACTGTCGCAAATTTTAATTACGCCAGGGATTGCCTTTTCTAAAGTAAATTATTCAAAAAATAATTTTCAACTGTCGCAAATTTTAATTGCGCCAGGGATTGCCTTTTCTATAGTAAATTATTCAAAAAATAATTTTTTACTGTCGCAAATTTCAAATCCACCAGGGATTGCCTATTCTATAGTAAATTATTCAAAAAATAATTTTATACTGTCGCAAATTTTAATTACGCCAGGGATTGCCTTTTCTATAGTAAATTATTCAAAAAATAATTTTTTACTGTCGCAAATTTTAATTGCGCCAGGGATTGCCTTTTCTATAGTAAACTTTTCAAAAAATAATTTTATACTGTCGCAAATTTTAATTACGCCAGGGATTGCCTTTTCTATAGTAAATTATTCAAAAAATAATTGTTTACTGTCGCAAATTTTAAGTGCGCCAGGGATTGCCTTTTCTATAGTAAATTATTCAAAATATAATTTTCAAATGTCGCAAATTTTAATTAGGCCAGGGATTGCCTTTTCTATAGTAAATTATTCAAAAAATAATTTTCAACTGTCGCAAATTTTAATTACGCCAGGGATTGCCTTTTCTATAGTAAATTATTCAAAAAATAATTTTCAACTGTCGCAAATTTTAAATCCGCCAGGGATTGCCTTTTCTATAGTAAATTATTCAAAAAATAATTTTTTATTGTCGCAAATTTTAAATACGCCAGGGATTGCCTTTTCTATAGTAAACTTTTCAAAAAATAATTTTCAACTGTCGCAAATTTTAATTACGCCAGGGATTGCCTTTTCTATAGTAAATTATTCAAAAAATAATTTTTTACTGTCGCAAATTTTAAGTGCGCCAGGGATTGCCTTTTCTATAGTAAATTATTCAAAAAATAATTTTCAACTGTCGCAAATTTTAATTACGCCAGGGATTGCCTTTTCTATAGTAAATTATTCAAAAAATAATTTTCAACTGTCGCAAATTTTAATTACGCCAGGGATTGCCTTTTCTATAGTAAATTATTCAAAAAATAATTTTTTACTGTCGCAAATTTTAATTACGCCAGGGATTGCCTTTTCTATAGTAAATTATTCAAAAAATAATTTTCAACTGTCGCAAATTTTAATTGCGCCAGGGATTGCCTTTTCTATAGTAAATTATTCAAAAAATAATTTTTTACTGTCGCAAATTTCAAATCCACCAGGGATTGCCTTTTCTATAGTAAATTATTCAAAAAATAATTTTCAACTGTCGTAAATTTTAATTACGCCAGGGATTGCCTTTTCTATAGTAAATTATTCAAAAAATAATTTTCAACTGTCGCAAATTTTAATTACGCCAGGGATTGCCTTTTCTATAGTAAATTATTCAAAAAATAATTTTTTACTGTCGCAAATTTTAATTACGCCATGGATTGCCTTTTCTATAGTAAATTATTCAAAAAATAATTTTCAACTGTCGCAAATTTTAATTGCGCCAGGGATTGCCTTTTCTATAGTAAATTATTCAAAAAATAATTTTTTTACTGTCGCAAATTTCAAATCCACCAAGGATTGCCTTTTCTATAGTAAATTATTCAAAAAATAATTTTATACTGTCGCAAATTTTAATTACGCCAGGGATTGCCTTTTCTATAGTAAATTATTCAAAAAATAATTTTTTACTGTCGCAAATTTTAATTGCGCCAGGGATTGCCTTTTCTATAGTAAACTTTTTCAAAAAATAATTTTATACTGTCGCAAATTTTAATTACGCCAGGGATTGTCTTTTCTATAGTAAATTATTCAAAAAATAATTGTTTACTGTCGCAAATTTTAAGTGCGCCAGGGATTGCCTTTTCTATAGTAAATTATTCAAAATATAATTTTCAACTGTCGCAAATTTTAATTACGCCAGGGATTGCCTTTTCTATAGTAAATTATTCAAAAAATAATTTTCAACTGTCGCAAATTTTAATTACGCCAGGGATTGCCTTTTCTATAGTAAATTATTCAAAAAATAATTTTCAAGTTTCGCAAATTTTAAATCCGCCAGGGATTGCCTGTTTCTATAGTAAATTATTCAAAAAATAATTTTTATTGTCGCAAATTTTTAAATACGCCAGGGATTGCCTTTTCTATAGTAAATTAATTCAAAAAATAATTTTCAACTGTCGCAAATTTTAATTACGCCAGGGATTGCCTTTTCTATAGTAAATTATTCAAAAAATAATTTTTTACTGTCGCAAATTTTAATTACGCCAGGGATTGCCTTTTCTATAGTAAATTTTGCAAAAAAATAATTTTCAACTGTCGCAAATTTTAATTACGCCAGGGATTGCCTTTTCTACAGTAAAATTATTCAAAAAATACTTTTTTACTGTCGCAAATTTTTAATTACGCCAGGGATTGCCTTTTCTGTAGTAAATTAGTTCAAAAAATTATTTTCTACTGTCGCAAATTTCAAATCCGCCAGGGATTGCCTTTTCTATAGTAAATTATTCAAAAAATAATTTTTTACTATCGCAAGTTTTAATTGCGCCAGGGATTGCCTTTTCTATAGTAAATTATTCAAAAAATAATTTTCAACTGTCGCAAATTTTAATTACGCCAGGGATTGCCTTTTCTATAGTAAACTTTTCAAAAAATTATTTTCTACTGTCGCAAATTTTAATTACGCCAGGGATTGCCTTTTCTATACTAAATTTTGCAAAAAATAATTCTTCAACTGTCGCAAATTTTAATTACGCCAGGGATTGCCTTTTCTATAGTAAATTATTCAAAAAATAATTTTCAACTGTCGCAAATTTCAAATCCGCCAGGGATTGCCTTTTCTTATAGTAAATTAATCAAAAAATAACTTTATACTGTCGCAAATTTTAATTGCGCCAGGGATTGCCTTTTCTATAGTAAATTATTCAAAAAATAATTTTCAACTGTAGCAAATTTTAATTACGCCAGGGATTGCCTTTTCTATAGTAAATTATTCAAAAAATAATTTTCAACTGTCGCAAATTTTAATTGGGCCAGGGATTGCCTTTTCTATAGTAAATTATTCAAAAAATAATTTTTTACTGTCGCAAATTTCAAATCCGCCAGGGATTGCCTTTTCTACAGTAAATTTTTCAAAAAATTATTTTCAACTGTCGTAAATTTTAATTACGCCAGGGATTGCCTTTTCTATAGTAAAATTATTCAAAAAAATAATTTTCTACTGTCGCACATTTTAAATATCCCAGGGATTGCCTTTTCTATAGTAAATTATTCAAAAAATAATTTTATACTGTCGCAAATTTTAAATACGCCAGGGATTGCTTTTTCTATAGTAAATTATTCAAAAAAATAATTTTATACTGTCGCAAATTTTAATTACGCCAGGGATTGCCTTTTCTATAGTAAATTATTCAAAAAATAATTTTTTACTGTCGCAAATTTTAATTACGCCAGGGATTGCCTTTTCTATAGTAAATTATTCAAAAAATAGTTTTATACTGTCGCAAATTTTAATTACGCCAGGGATTGCATTTTCTATAGTAAATTTTGCAAAAAATAATTTTTTACTGTCGCAAATTGGTAAATACGCCAGGGATTGCCTTTTCTATAGTAAATTATTCAAAAAATAATTTTCTACTGTCGCAAATTTCAAATCCGCCAGGGATTGCCTTTTCTATAGTTAATTATTCAAAAAATAATTTTATACTGTCGCAAATTTTAAATACGCCAGGGATTGCCTTTTCTATAGTAAATTATTCAAAAAATAATTTTATACTGTCGCAAATTTTAATTACGCCAGGGATTGCCTTTTCTATAGTAAATTATTCAAAAAATAATTTTATACTGTCGCAAATTTTAATTACGCCAGGGATTGCCTTTTCTATAGTAAATTATTCAAAAAATAATTTTCAACTGTCGCAAATTTTAATTACGCCAGGGATTGCCTTTTCTATTGTAAATTATTCAAAAAATAATTTTTTACTCTCGCAAATTTTAATTACGCCAGGGATTGCCTTTTCTATAGTAAATTATTCAAGAAATAGTTTGATACTGTCGCAAATTTTAATTACGCCAGGGATTGCCTTTTCTATAGTAAATTTTGCAAAAAATAATTTTTTACTGTCGCAAATTGTAAATACGCCAGGGATTGTCTTTTCTATAGTAAATTATTCAAAAAATAATTTTCTACTGTCGCAAATTTTAATTACGCCAGGGATTGCCTTTTCTATAGTAAATTATTCAAAAAATAGTTTTATACTGTCGCAAATTTTAATTACGCCAGGGATTGCATTTTCTATAGTAAATTTTGCAAAAAATAATTTTTTACTGTCGCAAATTGCAAATACGCCAGGGATTGCCTTTTCTATAGTAAATTATTCAAAAAATAATTTTCTACTGTCGCAAATTTCAAATCCGCCAGGGATTGCCTTTTCTATAGTAAATTATTCAAAAAATAATTTTATACTGTCGCAAATTTTAAATACGCCAGGGATTGCCTTTTCTATAGTAAATTATTCAAAAAATAATTTTATACTGTCGCAAATTTTAATTACGCCAGGGATTGCCTTTTCTATAGTAAATTATTCAAAAAATAATTTTTATACTGTCGCAAATTTTAATTACGCCAGGGATTGCCTTTTCTATAGTATAAATTATTCAAAAAAATATTTTCAACTGTCGCAAATTTTAATTACGCCAGGGATTGCCTTTTCTATTGTAAATTATTCAAAAAATAATTTTTTACTCTCGCAAATTTTAATTACGCCAGGGATTGCCTTTTCTATAGTAAATTATTCAAGAAATAGTTTGATACTGTCGCAAATTTTAATTACGCCAGGGATTGCCTTTTCTATAGTAAATTTTGCAAAAAATAATTTTTTTACTGTCGCAAATTTGTAAATACGCCAGGGGATTGTCTTTTCTATAGTAAATTATTCAAAAAATAATTTTCTACTGTCGCAAATTTCAATACGCCAGGGATTGCCTTTTCTATAGTAAATTATTCAAAAAATAATTTTCAACTGTCGCAAATTTTAATTACGCCAGGGATTGCCTTTTCTATAGTAAATTATTCAAAAAATAATTTTTTTACTGTCGCAAATTTTAATTACACCAGGGATTGCCTTTTCTATAGTAAATTATTCAAAAAATAATTTTCTATTGTCGCAAATTGTAATTGCGCCAGGGATTGCCTTTTCTGATAGTAAATTATTCAAAAAAATAATTTTATACTGTCGCAAATTTTAAATACGCCAGGGATTGCCTTTTCTATAGTAAATTATTCAAAAAATAATTTTCTACTGTCGCAAATTTCAAATCCTCCAGGGATTGCCTTTTCTATAGTAAATTATTCAACAAATAATTTTCTACTCTCGCAAATTTTAGTTACGCCAGGGATTGCCTTTTCTATAGTAAACTTTTCAAAAAATAATTTTCTACTTTCGCAAATTTTAATTACGCCAAGGGTTTGCCTTTTCTATAGTAAATTATTCAAAAAATAATTTTCTACGGTCGCAAATTTTAATTACGCCAGGGATTGCCTTTTCTATAGTAAATTATTCAAAAAATAATTTTCTACCGTCGCAAATTTTAATTTCGCCAGGGATTGCCTTTTCTATAGTAAATTATTCAAAAAATTATTTTCTACTGTCGCAAATTTTAATTACGCCAGGGATTGCCTTTTCTATAGTAAATTATTCAAAAAATAATTTTCTACTATCGCAAATTTTAATTACGCCAGGGATTGCCTTTTCTATAGTAAATTATTCAAAAAATAATTTTCTACTGTCGCAAATTTTAATTACGCCAGGGATTGCCTTTTCTATAGTAAATTATTCAAAAAATAATTTTCAACTGTCGCAAATTTTAATTACGCCAGGGATTGCCTTTTCTATAGTAAATTATTCAAAAAATAATTTTTTACTGTCGCAAATTTTAATTACGCCAGGGATTGCCTTTTCTATAGTAAATTATTCAAAAAATAATTTTCAACTGTCGCAAATTTTAATTATGCCAGAGATTGCCTTTTCTATAGTAAATTGTTCAAAAAATAATTTTTTACTGTCGCAAATTTTAAGTGCGCCAGGGATTGCCTTTTCTATATTAAATTATTCAAAAAATAATTTTCAACTGTCGCAAATTTTAAGTGCGCCAGGGATTGCCTTTTCTATAGTAAACTATTCAAAAAATAATTTTCAACTGTCGCAAATTTTAATTACGCCAGGGATTTCCTTTTCTATAGTAAATTATTCAAAAAATAATTTTTTACTGTCGCAAATTTTAAGTGAGCCAGGAATTGCCTTTTCTATAGTAAATTATTCAAAAAATAATTTTCAACTGTCGCAAATGTTAAGTGCGCCAGGGATTGCCTTTTCTATAGTAAATTATTCAAAAAATAATTTTTCTACTGTCGCAAATTTTAATTACGCCAGGGGATTGCCCTTTCTATAGTAAATTATTCAAAAAATAATTTTCAACTGTCGCAAATTTCAAATCCGCCAGGGATTGCCTTTTCTATAGTAAATTATTCAAAAAAATAATTTTATATTGTCGCAAATTTTAATTGCGCCAGGGATTGCCTTTTCTATAGTAAATTATTCAAAAATAATTTTCAACTGTCGAAAAATTTAATTACGCCAGGGATTGCCTTTTCTATAGTAAATTATTCAAAAAATAATTTTATACTGTCGCAAATTTTAATTACGCCAGGGATTGCCTTTTCTATAGTAAATTATTCAAAAAAATAATTTTCAACTGTCGCAAATTTCAAATCCGCCAGGATTGCCTTTTCTATAGTAAAATATTCAGAAAAATAATTTTCAACTGTCGCAAATTTCAAATCCGCCAGGGATTGCCTTTTCTATAGTAAATTATTCAAAAAATAATATTATACTGTCGCAAATTTTAATTGCGCCAGGGCTGCCTTATCTATAGTAAATTATTCAAAAAATAATTTTTTACTGTCGCAAATTTTAATTGCGCCAGGGATTGCCTTTTCTATAGTAAACTTTTCAAAAAATAATTTTCTACTGTCGCAAATTTTAATTACGCCAGGGATTGCCTTTTCTATAGTAAATTTTGTAAAAAATAATTTTCAACTGTCGCAAATTTTAATTACGCCAGGGATTGCCTTTTCTATAGTAAACTTTTTCAAAAAATAATTTTCAACTGTCGCAAATTTCAAATCCGCCAGGGATTGCCTTTTCTATAGTAAATTTTGCAAAAAATAATTTTCAACTGTCGCAAATTTATAATTGCGTCAGGGATTGCCTTTTCTATAGTAAATTATTCAAAAAATAAGTTTTTACTGTCGCACATTTTAAATCCGCCAGGGATTGCTTTTTCTATAGTAAATTATTCAAAAAATAATTTTTCTACTGTCGCAAATTTTACTTGCGCCAGGGATTGCCTTTTCTATAGTAAATTTTTCAAAAAATAATTTTTTACTGTCGCAAGTTTTAACTGCGCCAGGGATTGCCTTTTCTATAGTAAAGTATTCAAAAAATAATTTTTTACTGTCCGCAAATTTTAATTGCGCCAGGGATTGCCTTTTCTATAGTAAATTATTCAAAAAATAATTTTATACTGTCGCAAATTTTATTACGCCAGGGATTGCCTTTTCTATAGTAAATTATTCAAGAAAATAATTTTTTACTGTCGAAAATTTTAATTGCGCCAGGATTGCCTTTTCTATAGTAAATTATTCAAAAAATAATTTTATACTGTCGCAAATTTTAATTGCGCCAGGGATTGCCTTTTCTATAGTAAATTATTCAAAAAATAATTTTTACTGTCGCACATTTTAAAATCCGCCAGGGATTGCTTTTTCTATAGTAAATTATTCAAAAAATAATTTTCTACTGTCGCAAATTTTAATTGCGCCAGGGATTGCCTTTTCTATAGTAAATTTTTTCAAAAAATAATTTTTTACTGTCGCAAGTTTTTAACTGCGCCAGGGATTGCCTTTTCTATAGTAAATTATTCAAAAAATAATTTTTTAACTGTCGGCAAATTTTAATTGCGCCAGGGATTGCCTTTTTCTATAGTAAATTATTCAAAAAATAATTTTTATACCTGTCGCAAATTTTAATTACGCCAGGGATTGCCTTTTCTATAGTAAATTATTCAAAAAATAATTTTTTACTGTCGAAAATTTTAATTGCGCCAGGGATTGCCTTTTCTATAGTAAATTATTCAAAAAATAATTTTCTACTGTCGCAAATTTTAATTGCGCCAGGGATTGCCTTTTCTATAGTAAATTTTTCAAAAAATAATTTTTTACTGTCGGAAGTTTTAATTGCGCCAGGGATTGCCTTTTCTATAGTAAAATTATTCAAAAAATAATTTTTTACTGTCGCAAATTTTAATTGCGCCAGGGATTGCCTTTTCTATAGTATAATTATTCAAAAAATAATTTTATACTGTCGCAAATTTTAATTGCGCCAGGGATTGCCTTTTTCTATAGTAAATTATTCAAAAAATAATTTTTTACTGTCGCACATTTTAAATCCGCCAGGGATTGCTTTTTCTATAGTAAATTATTCAAAAAATAATTTTCTACTGTCGCAAATTTTAATTGCGCCAGGGATTGCCTTTTCTATAGTAAATTTTTTCAAAAAATAATTTTTTTACTGTCGCAAGTTTTAACTGCGCCAGGGATTGCCTTTTAAAAATAATTTTTTACTGTCGCAAATTTTAATTGCGCCAGGGATTGCCTTTTCTATAGTAAATTATTCAAAAAATAATTTTATACTGTCGCAAATTTTAATTACGCCAGGGATTGCCTTTTCTATAGTAAATTATTCAAAAAATAATTTTTTACTGTCGAAAATTTTAATTGCGCCAGGGATTGCCTTTTCTATAGTAAATTATTCAAAAAATAATTTTCAACTGTAGCAAATTTTAATTACGCCAGGGATTGCCTTTTCTATAGTAAATTATTCAAAAAATAATTTTCAACTGTCGCAAATTTTAATTGGGCCAGGGATTGCCTTTTCTATAGTAAATTATTCAAAAAATAATTTTTTACTGTCGCAAATTTCAAATCCGCCAGGGATTGCCTTTTCTACAGTAAATTTTTCAAAAAATTATTTTCAACTGTCGTAAATTTTAATTACGCCAGGGATTGCCTTTTCTATAGTAAATTATTCAAAAAATAATTTTCTACTGTCGCAAATTTTAAATATCCCAGGGATTGCCTTTTCTATAGTAAATTATTCAAAAAATAATTTTATACTGTCGCAAATTTTAAATACGCCAGGGATTGCTTTTTCTATAGTAAATTATTCAAAAAATAATTTTATACTGTCGCAAATTTTAATTACGCCAGGGATTGCCTTTTCTATAGTAAATTATTCAAAAAATAATTTTTTACTGTCGCAAATTTTAATTACGCCAGGGATTGCCTTTTCTATAGTAAATTATTCAAAAAATAGTTTTATACTGTCGCAAATTTTAATTACGCCAGGGATTGCATTTTCTATAGTAAATTTTGCAAAAAATAATTTTTTACTGTCGCAAATTGTAAATACGCCAGGGATTGCCTTTTCTATAGTAAATTATTCAAAAAATAATTTTCTACTGTCGCAAATTTCAAATCCGCCAGGGATTGCCTTTTCTATAGTAAATTATTCAAAAAATAATTTTATACTGTCGCAAATTTTAAATACGCCAGGGATTGCCTTTTCTATAGTAAATTATTCAAAAAATAATTTTATGCTGTCGCAAATTTTAATTACGCCAGGGATTGCCTTTTCTATAGTAAATTATTCAAAAAATAATTTTATACTGTCGCAAATTTTAATTACGCCAGGGATTGCCTTTTCTATAGTAAATTATTCAAAAAATAATTTTCAACTGTCGCAAATTTTAATTACGCCAGGGATTGCCTTTTCTATTGTAAATTATTCAAAAAATAATTTTTTACTCTCGCAAATTTTAATTACGCCAGGGATTGCCTTTTCTATAGTAAATTATTCAAGAAATAGTTTGATACTGTCGCAAATTTTAATTACGCCAGGGATTGCCTTTTCTATAGTAAATTTTGCAAAAAATAATTTTTTACTGTCGCAAATTGTAAATACGCCAGGGATTGTCTTTTCTATAGTAAATTATTCAAAAAATAATTTTCTACTGTCGCAAATTTTAATTACGCCAGGGATTGCCTTTTCTATAGTAAATTATTCAAAAAATAGTTTTATACTGTCGCAAATTTTAATTACGCCAGGGATTGCATTTTCTATAGTAAATTTTGCAAAAAATAATTTTTTACTGTCGCAAATTGCAAATACGCCAGGGATTGCCTTTTCTATAGTAAATTATTCAAAAAATAATTTTCTACTGTCGCAAATTTCAAATCCGCCAGGGATTGCCTTTTCTATAGTAAATTATTCAAAAAATAATTTTATACTGTCGCAAATTTTAAATACGCCAGGGATTGCCTTTTCTATAGTAAATTATTCAAAAAATAATTTTATACTGTCGCAAATTTTAATTACGCCAGGGATTGCCTTTTCTATAGTAAATTATTCAAAAAATAATTTTATACTGTCGCAAATTTTAATTACGCCAGGGATTGCCTTTTCTATAGTAAATTATTCAAAAAATAATTTTCAACTGTCGCAAATTTTAATTACGCCAGGGATTGCCTTTTCTATTGTAAATTATTCAAAAAATAATTTTTTACTCTCGCAAATTTTAATTACGCCAGGGATTGCCTTTTCTATAGTAAATTATTCAAGAAATAGTTTGATACTGTCGCAAATTTTAATTACGCCAGGGATTGCCTTTTCTATAGTAAATTTTGCAAAAAATAATTTTTTACTGTCGCAAATTGTAAATACGCCAGGGATTGTCTTTTCTATAGTAAATTATTCAAAAAATAATTTTCTACTGTCGCAAATTTCAAATACGCCAGGGATTGCCTTTTCTATAGTAAATTATTCAAAAAATAATTTTCAACTGTCGCAAATTTTAATTACGCCAGGGATTGCCTTTTCTATAGTAAATTATTCAAAAAATAATTTTTTACTGTCGCAAATTTTAATTACACCAGGGATTGCCTTTTCTATAGTAAATTATTCAAAAAATAATTTTCTATTGTCGCAAATTGTAATTGCGCCAGGGATTGCCTTTTCTATAGTAAATTATTCAAAAAATAATTTTATACTGTCGCAAATTTTAAATACGCCAGGGATTGCCTTTTCTATAGTAAATTATTCAAAAAATAATTTTCTACTGTCGCAAATTTCAAATCCTCCAGGGATTGCCTTTTCTATAGTAAATTATTCAAAAAATAATTTTCTACTCTCGCAAATTTTAGTTACGCCAGGGATTGCCTTTTCTATAGTAAACTTTTCAAAAAATAATTTTCTACTTTCGCAAATTTTAATTACGCCAGGGTTTGCCTTTTCTATAGTAAATTATTCAAAAAATAATTTTCTACGGTCGCAAATTTTAATTACGCCAGGGATTGCCTTTTCTATAGTAAATTATTCAAAAAATAATTTTCTACCGTCGCAAATTTTAATTTCGCCAGGGATTGCCTTTTCTATAGTAAATTATTCAAAAAATAATTTTCTACTGTCGCAAATTTTAATTACGCCAGGGATTGCCTTTTCTATAGTAAATTATTCAAAAAATAATTTTCAACTGTCGCAAATTTTAATTACGCCAGGGATTGCCTTTTCTATAGTAAATTATTCAAAAAATAATTTTTTACTGTCGCAAATTTTAATTACGCCAGGGATTGCCTTTTCTATAGTAAATTATTCAAAAAATAATTTTCAACTGTCGCAAATTTTAATTATGCCAGAGATTGCCTTTTCTATAGTAAATTGTTCAAAAAATAATTTTTTACTGTCGCAAATTTTAAGTGCGCCAGGGATTGCCTTTTCTATATTAAATTATTCAAAAAATAATTTTCAACTGTCGCAAATTTTAAGTGCGCCAGGGATTGCCTTTTCTATAGTAAACTATTCAAAAAATAATTTTCAACTGTCGCAAATTTTAATTACGCCAGGGATTGCCTTTTCTATAGTAAATTATTCAAAAAATAATTTTTTACTGTCGCAAATTTTAAGTGAGCCAGGAATTGCCTTTTCTATAGTAAATTATTCAAAAAATAATTTTCAACTGTCGCAAATGTTAAGTGCGCCAGGGATTGCCTTTTCTATAGTAAATTATTCAAAAAATAATTTTCTACTGTCGCAAATTTTAATTACGCCAGGGATTGCCCTTTCTATAGTAAATTATTCAAAAAATAATTTTCAACTGTCGCAAATTTCAAATCCGCCAGGGATTGCCTTTTCTATAGTAAATTATTCAAAAAATAATTTTATATTGTCGCAAATTTTAATTGCGCCAGGGATTGCCTTTTCTATAGTAAATTATTCAAAAAATAATTTTCAACTGTCGAAAAATTTAATTACGCCAGGGATTGCCTTTTCTATAGTAAATTATTCAAAAAATAATTTTATACTGTCGCAAATTTTAATTACGCCAGGGATTGCCTTTTCTATAGTAAATTATTCAAAAAATAATTTTCAACTGTCGCAAATTTCAAATCCGCCAGGGATTGCCTTTTCTATAGTAAATTATTCAAAAAATAATTTTCAACTGTCGCAAATTTCAAATCCGCCAGGGATTGCCTTTTCTATAGTAAATTATTCAAAAAATAATTTTATACTGTCGCAAATTTTAATTGCGCCAGGGCTTGCCTTTTCTATAGTAAATAATTCAAAAAATAATTTTTTACTGTCGCAAATTTTAATTGCGCCAGGGATTGCCTTTTCTATAGTAAACTTTTCAAAAAATAATTTTCTACTGTCGCAAATTTTAATTACGCCAGGGATTGCCTTTTCTATAGTAAATTTTGTAAAAAATAATTTTCAACTGTCGCAAATTTTAATTACGCCAGGGATTGCCTTTTCTATAGTAAACTTTTCAAAAAATAATTTTCAACTGTCGCAAATTTCAAATCCGCCAGGGATTGCCTTTTCTATAGTAAATTTTGCAAAAAATAATTTTCAACTGTCGCAAATTTTAATTGCGTCAGGGATTGCCTTTTCTATAGTAAATTATTCAAAAAATAAGTTTTTACTGTCGCACATTTTAAATCCGCCAGGGATTGCTTTTTCTATAGTAAATTATTCAAAAAATAATTTTCTACTGTCGCAAATTTTACTTGCGCCAGGGATTGCCTTTTCTATAGTAAATTTTTCAAAAAATAATTTTTTACTGTCGCAAGTTTTAACTGCGCCAGGGATTGCCTTTTCTATAGTAAATTATTCAAAAAATAATTTTTTACTGTCGCAAATTTTAATTGCGCCAGGGATTGCCTTTTCTATAGTAAATTATTCAAAAAATAATTTTATACTGTCGCAAATTTTAATTACGCCAGGGATTGCCTTTTCTATAGTAAATTATTCAAAAAATAATTTTTTACTGTCGAAAATTTTAATTGCGCCAGGGATTGCCTTTTCTATAGTAAATTATTCAAAAAATAATTTTATACTGTCGCAAATTTTAATTGCGCCAGGGATTGCCTTTTCTATAGTAAATTATTCAAAAAATAATTTTTTACTGTCGCACATTTTAAATCCGCCAGGGATTGCTTTTTCTATAGTAAATTATTCAAAAAATAATTTTCTACTGTCGCAAATTTTAATTGCGCCAGGGATTGCCTTTTCTATAGTAAATTTTTCAAAAAATAATTTTTTACTCTCGCAAGTTTTAACTGCGCCAGGGATTGCCTTTTCTATAGTAAATTATTCAAAAAATAATTTTTTACTGTCGCAAATTTTAATTGCGCCAGGGATTGCCTTTTCTATAGTAAATTATTCAAAAAATAATTTTATACTGTCGCAAATTTTAATTACGCCAGGGATTGCCTTTTCTATAGTAAATTATTCAAAAAATAATTTTTTACTGTCGAAAATTTTAATTGCGCCAGGGATTGCCTTTTCTATAGTAAATTATTCAAAAAATAATTTTCTACTGTCGCAAATTTTAATTGCGCCAGGGATTGCCTTTTCTATAGTAAATTTTTCAAAAAATAATTTTTTACTGTCGGAAGTTTTAATTGCGCCAGGGATTGCCTTTTCTATAGTAAATTATTCAAAAAATAATTTTTTACTGTCGCAAATTTTAATTGCGCCAGGGATTGCCTTTTCTATAGTAAATTATTCAAAAAATAATTTTATACTGTCGCAAATTTTAATTACGCCAGGGATTGCCTTTTCTATAGTAAATTATTCAAAAAATAATTTTTTACTGTCGAAAATTTTAATTGCGCCAGGGATGCCTTTTCTATAGTAAATTATTCAAAAAATAATTTTATACTGTCGCAAATTTTAATTGCGCCAGGGATTGCCTTTTCTATAGTAAATTATTCAAAAAATAATTTTTTACTGTCGCAAATTTTAATTACGCCTGGGATTGCCTTTTCTATAGTAAATTATTCAAAAAATAATTTTATACTGTCGCAAATTTTAATTACGCCAGGGATTGCCTTTACTATAGTAAATTATTCAAAAAAATAATTTTTTACTGTCGCAAATTTTAATTACGCCAGGGATTGACTTTTCTATAGTAAATTTTGCAAAAAATAATTTTTTACTGTCGCAAATTTTAAATACGCCAGGGATTGCCTTTTCTATAGTAAATTATTCAAAAAATAATTTTCAACTGTCGCAAATTTCAAATCCGCCAGGGATTGCCTTTTCTATAGTAAATTATTCAAAAAACAATTTTATACTGTCGCAAATGTTAATTGCGCCAGGGATTGCCTTTTCTATAGTAAATTATTCAAAAAATAATTTTCAACTGTCGCATATTTTAATTACGCCAGGGATTGCCTTTTCTATAGTAAATTATTCAAAAAATAATTTTTTACTGTCGCAAATTTTAATTACGCCAGGGATTGCCTTTTCTATAGTAAATTATTCAAAAAATAATTTTCAACTGTCGCAAATTGTAATTGCGCCAGGGATTGCCTTTTCTATAGTAAATTATTCAAAGAAAAATTTTATATTGTCGCAAATTTTAAATACGTCAGGGTTTGCCTTTTCTATAGTAAATTATTCAAAAAATAATTTTCTGCTGTCGTAAATTTCAAATCCTCCAGGGATTGCCTTTTCTATAGTAAATTATTCAAAAAATAATTTTCTACTGTTGCATATTTTAATTACGCCAGGGATTGCCTTTTCTATAGTAAATTATTCAAAAAATAATTTTCTACTGTCGCAAATTTTAATTACGCCAGGGATTGCCTTTTCTATAGTAAATTATTCAAAAAATAATTTTCAACTGTCGCAAATTTTAATTACGCCAGGGATTGCCTTTTCTATAGTAAATTATTCAAAAAATAATTTTTTACTGTCGCAAATTTTAATTACTCCAGGGATTGCCTTTTCTATAGTAAATTATTCAAAAAATAATTTTCAACTGTCGCAAATTTTAATTACGCCAGGGATTGCCTTTTCTATAGTAAATTATTCAAAAAATAATTTTTTACTGTCGCAAATTTTAAGTGCGCCAGGGATTGCCTTTTCTATAGTAAATTATTCAAAAAATAATTTTCAACTGTGGCAAATTTTAAGTGCGCCAGGGATTGCCTTTTCTATAGTAAATTATTCAAAAAATAATTTTCAACTGTCGCAAATTTTAATTACGCCAGGGATTGCCTTTTCTATAGTAAATTATTCAAAAAATAATTTTTTACTGTCGCAAATTTTAAGTGCGCCAGGGATTGCCTTTTCTATAGTAAATTATTCAAAAAATAATTTTCAACTGTCGCAAATTTTAAGTGCGCCAGGGATTGCCTTTTCTATAGTAAATTATTCAAAAAATTATTTTCTACTTTCGCAAATTTTAATTACGCCAGGGATTGCCTTTTCTATAGTAAATTATTCAAAAAATAATTTTCAACTGTCGCAAATTTCAAATCCGCCAGGGATTGCCTTTTCTATAGTAAATTATTCAAAAAATAATTTTATACTGTCGCAAATTTTAATTGCGCCAGGGATTGCCTTTTCTATAGTAAATTATTCAAAAAATAATTTTCAACTGTCGCAAATTTTAATTACGCCAGGCATTGCATTTTCTATAGTAAATTATTCAAAAAATAATTTTATACTGTCGCAAATTTTAATTACGCCAGGGATTGCCTTTTCTATAGTAAATTGTTCAAAAAATAATTTTCAACTGTCGCAAATTTCAAATCCGCCAGGGATTGCCTTTTCTATAGTAAATTATTCAAAAAATAATTTTCAACTGTCGCAAATTTCAAATCCGCCAGGGATTGCCTTTTCTATAGTAAATTATTCAAAAAATAATTTTATACTGTCGCAAATTTTAATTGCGCCAGGGCTTGCCTTTTCTATAGTAAATTATTCAAAAAATAATTTTTTACTGTCGCAAATTTTAATTGCGCCAGGGATTGCCTTTTCTATAGTAAACTTTTCAAAAAATAATTTTCTATTGTCGCAAATTTTAATTACGCCAGGGATTGCCTTTTCTATAGTAAATTTTGCAAAAAATAATTTTCAACTGTCGCAAATTTTAATTACGCCAGGGATTGCCTTTTCTATAGTAAACTTTTCAAAAAATAATTTTCAACTGTCGCAAATTTCAAATCCGCCAGGGATTGCCTTTTCTATAGTAAATTTTGCAAAAAATAATTTTCACCTGTCGCAAATTTTAATTGCGCCAGGGATTGCCTTTTCTGTAGTAAATTATTCAAAAAATAATTTTTTACTGACGCACATTTCAAATCCGCCAGGGATTGCTTTTTCTATAGTAAATTATTCAAAAAATAATTTTCAACTGTCGCAAATTTTAATTACGCCAGGGATTGCCTTTTCTATAGTAAATTATTCAAAAAATAATTTTATACTGTCGCAAATTTTAATTGCGCCAGGGATTGCCTTTTCTGTAGTAAATTATTCACAAATTAATTTTTTACTGTCGCAAATTTTAATTGCTCCAGGGATTGCCTTTTCTATAGTAAATTATTCAAAAAATAATTTTTTACTGTCGCAAATTTTAATTACGCCAGGGATTGCCTTTTCTATAGTAAATTATTCAAAAAATAATTTTCAACTGTCGCAAATTTCAAATCCGCCAGGGATTGCCTTTTCTATAGTAAATTATTCAAAAAATAATTTTTTACTATCGCAAGTTTTAATTGCGCCAGGGATTGCCTTTTCTATAGTAAATTATTCAAAAAATAATTTTCAACTGTCGCAAATTTTAATTACGCCAGGGATTGCGTTTTCTATAGTAAATTATTCAAAAAATAATTTTTTACTGTCGCAAATTTTAATTACGCCAGGGATTGCCTTTTCTATAGTAAATTATTCAAAAAATAATTTTTTACTGTCGCAAATTTTAATTGCGCCAGGGATTGCCTTTTCTATAGTAAATTATTCAAAAAATAATTTTATACTGTCGCAAATTTCAATTGCGCCAGGGATTGCCTTTTCTATAGTAAATTATTCAAAAAATAATTTTTTACTGTCGCACATTTTAATTACGCCAGGGATTGCCTTTTCTATAGTAAATTATTCAAAAAATAATTTTATACTGTCGCAAATTTTAATTACGCCAGGGATTGCCTTTTCTATAGTAAATTATTCAAAAAATAATTTTTTACTGTCGCAAATTTTAATTACGCCAGGGATTGACTTTTCTATAGTAAATTTTGCAAAAAATAATTTTTTACTGTTGCAAATTTTAAATACGCCAGGGATTGCCTTTTCTATAGTAAATTATTCAAAAAATAATTTTCAACTGTCGCAAATTTCAAATCCGCCAGGGATTGCCTTTTCTATAGTAAATTATTCAAAAAATAATTTTATACTGTCGCAAATTTTAATTGCGCCAGGGATTGCCTTTTCTATAGTAAATTACTCAAAAAATAATTTTCAACTGTCGCAAATTTTAATTACGCCAGGGATTGCCTTTTCTATAGTAAATTATTCAAAAAATAATTTTCAACTGTCGCAAATTTTAATTACGCCAGGGATTGCCTTTTCTATAGTAAATTATTCAAAAAATAATTTTCAACTGTCGCAAATTTTAATTACGCCAGGGATTGCCTTTTCTATAGTAAATTATTCAAAAAATAATTTTTTACTGTCGCAAATTTTAAGTGCGCCAGGGATTGCCTTTTCTATAGTAAATTATTCAAAAAATAATTTTCAACTGTCGCAAATTTTAATTACGCCAGGGATTGCCTTTTCTATAGTAAATTATTCAAAAAATAATTTTCAACTGTCGCAAATTTTAATTACGCCAGGGATTGCCTTTTCTATAGTAAATTATTCAAAAAATAATTTTTTACTGTCGCAAATTTTAATTACGCCAGGGATTGCCTTTTCTATAGTAAATTATTCAAAAAATAATTTTCAACTGTCGCAAATTTTAATTGCGCCAGGGATTGCCTTTTCTATAGTAAATTATTCAAAAAATAATTTTTTACTGTCGCAAATTTCAAATCCGCCAGGGATTGCCTTTTCTATAGTAAATTATTCAAAAAATAATTTTATATTGTCGCAAATTTTAATTACGCCAGGGATTGCCTTTTCTACAGTAAATTATTCAAAAAATAATTTTTTACTGTCGCAAATTTTAAATCCGCCAGGGATTGCCTTTTCTATAGTAAATTATTCAAAAAATAATTTTATACTGTCGCAAATTTTAAGTGCGCCAGGGATTGCCTTTTCTATAGTAAATTATTCAAAAAATAATTTTTTACTGTCGCAAATTTTAATTGCGCCAGGGATTGCCTTTTCTATAGTAAATTATTCAAAAAATAATTTTTTACTGTCGCAAATTTTAAGTGCGCCAGGGATTGCCTTTTCTATAGTAAATTTTGCAAAAAATAATTTTCAATTGTGGCAAATTTTAATTACGCCAGGGATTGCCTTTTCTATAGTAAATTATTCAAAAAATAATTGTTTACTGTCGCAAATTTTAATTACGCCAGGGATTGCCTATTCTATAGTATATTATTCAAAAAATAATTTCATACTGTCGCAAATTTTAATTACGCCAGGGATTGCCTTTTCTATAGTAAATTTTGCAAAAAATAATTTTTTACTGTCGCAAATTTTAAATACGCCACGGATTGCCTTTTCTATAGTAAATTATTCAAAAAATAATTTTCTACTGTCGCAAATTTCAAATCCGCCAGGGATTGCCTTTTCTATAGTAAATTATTCAAAAAATAATTTTCAACTGTCGCAAATTTTAATTACGCCAGGGATTGCCTTTTCTATAGTAAATTATTCAAAAAATAATTTTTTACTGTCGCAAATTTTAATTACGCCAGGGATTGCCTTTTCTATAGTAAATTATTCAAAAAATAATTTTCAACTGTCGCAAATTGTAATTACGCCAGGGATTGCCTTTTCTATAGTAAATTATTCAAAAAATAATTTTTTACTGTCGCAAATTTTAATTACGCCAGGGATTGCCTTTTCTATAGTAAATTATTCAAAAAATAATTTTCAACTGTCGCAAATTTTAATTGCGCCAGGGATTGCCTTTTATACAGTAAATTTTTCAAAAAATAATTTTCAACTGTCGCAAATTTTAATTACGCCAGGGATTGCCTTTTCTATAGTAAATAATTCAAAAAATAATTTTCTACTGTCGCAAATTTTAAATATCCCAGGGATTGCCTTTTCTATAGTAAATTATTCAAAAAATAATTTTATACTGTCGCAAATTTTAAATACGCCAGGGATTGCCTTTTCTATAGTAAATTATTCAAAAAATAATTTTATACTATCGCAAATTTTAATTACGCCAGGGATTGCCTTTTCTATAGTAAATTATTCAAAAAATAATTTTATACTGTCGCAAATTTTAATTACGCCAGGGATTGCCTTTTCTATAGTAGATTATTCAAAAAATAATTGTTTACTGTCGCAAATTTTAATTACGCCAGGGATTGCCTTTTCTATAGTATATTACTCAAAAAATAATTTTATACTGTCGCAAATTTTAATTACGCCAGGGATTGCCTTTTCTATAGTAAATTTTGCAAAAAATAATTTTTTACTGTCGCAAATTTTAAATACGCCAGGGATTGCCTTTTCTATAGTAAATAATTCAAAAAATAATTTTCTACTGTCGCAAATTTCAAACCCGCCAGGGATTGCCTTTTCTATAGTAAATTATTCAAAAAATAATTTTCAACTGTCGCAAATTTTAATTACGCCAGGGATTGCCTTTTCTATAGTAAATTATTCAAAAAATAATTTTTTACTGTCGCAAATTTTAATTACGCCAGGGATTGCCTTTTCTATAGTAAATTATTCAAAAAATAATTTTCAACTGTCGCAAATTGTAATTACGCCAGGGATTGCCTTTTCTATAGTAAATTATTCAAAAAATAATTTTTTACTGTCGCAAAATTTAATTACACCAGGGATTGCCTTTTCTATAGTAAATTATTCAAAAAATAATTTTCAACTGTCGCAAATTATATTTGCACCAGGGATTGCCTTTTCTATAGTAAATTATTCAAAAAATAATTTTCTACTGTCGCAAATTTTAATTACGCCAGGGATTGCCTTTTCTATAGTAAACTTTTCAAAAATAATTTTCTACTGTCGCAAATTTTAATTACGCCAGGGATTGCCTTTTCTATAGTAAATTATTCAAAAAATAATTTTCTACTGTCGCAAATTTTAATTACGCCAGGGATTGCCTTTTCTATAGTAAATTATTCAAAAAATAATTTTCTACTGTCGCAAATTTTAATTACGCCAGGGATTGCCTTTTCTATAGTAAATTATTCAAAAAATAATTTTCTACTGTAGCAAATTTTAATTACGCCAGGGATTGCCTTTTCTATAGTAAATTATTCAAAAAATAATTTTCTACTGTCGCAAATTTTAATTACGCCAGGGATTGCCTTTTCTATAGTAAATTATTCAAAAAATAATTTTCTACTGTCGCAAATTTTAATTACGCCAGGGACTGCCTTTTCTATAGTAAATTATTCAAAAAATATTTTTCAACTGTCGCAAATTTTAATTACGCCAGGGTTTGCCTTTTCTATAGTAAATTATTCAAAAAATAATTTTCAACTGTCGCAAATTTTAATTACGCCAGGGATTGCCTTTTCTATAGTAAATTATTCAAAAAATAATTTTTTACTGTCGCAAATTTTAATTGCGCCAGGGATTGCCTTTTCTATAGTAAACTTTTCAAAAAATAATTTTCAACTGTCGCAAATTTTAACTACGCAAGGGATTGCCTTTTCTATAGTAAATTATTCAAAAAATAATTTTTTACTGTCGCAAATTTTAAGTGCGCCAGAGATTGCCTTTTCTATAGTAAATTATTCAAAAAATATTTTTCAACTGTCGCAAATTTTAATTACGCCAGGGATTGCCTTTTCTATAGTAAATTATTCAAAAAATAATTTTCAACTGTCGCAAATTTTAATTACGCCAGGGATTGCCTTTTCTATAGTAAATTATTCAAAAAATAATTTTTTACTGTCGCAAATTTTAATTACGCCAGGGATTGCCTTTTCTATAGTAAATTATTCAAAAAAATAATTTTCTACTGTCGCAAATTTTAATTACGCCAGGGATTGCCTTTTCTATAGTAAATTATTCAAAAAATATTTTTCAACTGTCGCAAATTTTAATTACGCCAGGGATTGCCTTTTCTATAGTAAATTATTCAAAAAATAATTTTCAACTTTCGCAAATTTTAATTACGCCAGGGATTGCCTTTTCTATAGTAAATTATTCAAAAAATAATTTTTTACTGTCGCAAATTTTAATTGCGCCAGGGATTTCCTTTTCTACAGTAAACTTTTCAAAAAAATAATTTTCAACTGTCGCAAATTTTAATTACGCCAGGGATTGCCTTTTCTATAGTAAATTATTCAAAAAATAATTTTTTACTGTCGCAAATTTTAAGTGCGCCAGGGATTGCCTTTTCTATAGTAAATTATTCAAAAAATAATTTTCAACTGTCGCAAATTTTAATTACGGCAGGGATTGCCTTTTCTATAGTAAATTATTCAAAAAATAATTTTCAACTGTCGCAAATTTTAATTACGCCAGGGATTGCCTTTTCTATAGTAAATTATTCAAAAAATAATTTTTTACTGTCGCAAATTTTAAATCCGCCAGGGATTGCCTTTTCTATAGTAAATTATTCAAAAAATAATTTTATACTGTCGCAAATTTAAGTGCGCCAGGGATTGCCTTTTCTATAGTAAATTATTCAAAAAATAATTTTTTACTGTCGCAAATTTTAATTACGCCAGGGATTGCCTTTTCTATAGTAAATTATTCAAAAAATAATTTTCTACTGTCGCAAATTTTAATTACGCCAGGGATTGCCTTTTCTATAGTAAATTATTCAAAAAATATTTTTCAACTGTCGCAAATTTTAATTACGCCAGGGATTGCCTTTTCTATAGTAAATTATTCAAAAAATAATTTTCAACTTTCGCAAATTTTAATTACGCCAGGTATTGCCTTTTCTATAGTAAATTATTCAAAAAATAATTTTTTACTGTCGCAAATTTTAATTGCGCCAGGGATTTCCTTTTCTACAGTAAACTTTTCAAAAAATAATTTTCAACTGTCGCAAATTTTAATTACGCCAGGGATTGCCTTTTCTATAGTAAATTATTCAAAAAATAATTTTTTACTGTCGCAAATTTTAAGTGCGCCAGGGATTGCCTTTTCTATAGTAAATTATTCAAAAAATAATTTTCAACTGTCGCAAATTTTAATTACGGCAGGGATTGCCTTTTCTATAGTAAATTATTCAAAAAATAATTTTCAACTGTCGCAAATTTTAATTACGCCAGGGATTGCCTTTTCTATAGTAAATTATTCAAAAAATAATTTTTTACTGTCGCAAATTTTAAATCCGCCAGGGATTGCCTTTTCTATAGTAAATTATTCAAAAAATAATTTTATACTGTCGCAAATTTTAAGTGCGCCAGGGATTGCCTTTTCTATAGTAAATTATTCAAAAAATAATTTTATACTGTCGCAAATTTTAAGTGCGCCAGGGATTGCCTTTTCTATAGTAAATTATTCAAAAAATAATTTTTTACTGTCGCAAATTTTAATTCCGCCAGGGATTGCCTTTTCTATAGTAAATTATTCAAAAAATAATTTTCAACTGTCGCAAATTTTAATTACGCCAGGGATTGCTTTTTATATAGTAAATTATTCAAAAAATAATTTTTTACTGTCGCAAATTTTAATTGCGCCAGGGATTGCCTTTTCTATAGTAAATTATTCAAAAAATAATTTTTTACTGTCGCAAATTTTAAGTGCGCCAGGGATTGCCTTTTCTATAGTAAATTTTGCAAAAAATAATTTTCAACTGTCGCAAATTTTAATTACGCCAGGGATTGCCTTTTCTATAGTAAATTATTCAAGAAACAATTTTCAACTCTCGCAAATTTTATTTACGCCAGGGATTGCCTTTTCTATAGTAAATTATTCAAAAAATAATTTTTTACTGCCGCAAATTTTAAGTGCGCCAGGGATTGCCTTTTCTATAGTAAATTATTCAAAAAATAAATTTCAACTTTCGCAAATTTTAATTACGCCAGGGATTGCCTTTTCTATAGTAAATTATTCAAAAAATAATTTTTTACTGTCGCAAATTTTAATTGCGCCAGGGATTTCCTTTTCTACAGTAAACTTTTCAAAAAATAATTTTCAACTGTCGCAAATTTTAATTACGCCAGGGATTGCCTTTTCTATAGTAAATTATTCAAAAAATAATTTTTTACTGTCGCAAATTTTAAGTGCGCCAGGGATTGCCTTTTCTATAGTAAATTATTCAAAAAATAATTTTCAACTGTCGCAAATTTTAATTACGGCAGGGATTGCCTTTTCTATAGTAAATTATTCAAAAAATAATTTTCAACTGTCGCAAATTTTAATTACGCCAGGGATTGCCTTTTCTATAGTAAATTATTCAAAAAATAATTTTTTACTGTCGCAAATTTTAAATCCGCCAGGGATTGCCTTTTCTATAGTAAATTATTCAAAAAATAATTTTATACTGTCGCAAATTTTAAGTGCGCCAGGGATTGCCTTTTCTATAGTAAATTATTCAAAAAATAATTTTATACTGTCGCAAATTTTAAGTGCGCCAGGGATTGCCTTTTCTATAGTAAATTATTCAAAAAATAATTTTTTACTGTCGCAAATTTTAATTCCGCCAGGGATTGCCTTTTCTATAGTAAATTATTCAAAAAATAATTTTCAACTGTCGCAAATTTTAATTACGCCAGGGATTGCTTTTTATATAGTAAATTATTCAAAAAATAATTTTTTACTGTCGCAAATTTTAATTGCGCCAGGGATTGCCTTTTCTATAGTAAATTATTCAAAAAATAATTTTTTACTGTCGCAAATTTTAAGTGCGCCAGGGATTGCCTTTTCTATAGTAAATTTTGCAAAAAATAATTTTCAACTGTCGCAAATTTTAATTACGCCAGGGATTGCCTTTTCTATAGTAAATTATTCAAGAAACAATTTTCAACTCTCGCAAATTTTATTTACGCCAGGGATTGCCTTTTCTATAGTAAATTATTCAAAAAATAATTTTTTACTGCCGCAAATTTTAAGTGCGCCAGGGATTGCCTTTTCTATAGTAAATTATTCAAAAAATAATTTTCAACTGTCGCAAATTTTAATTACGCCAGGGATTGCCTTTTCTATAGTAAATTATTCAAAAAATAATTTTCTATTGTCGCAAATTTTAATTACGCCAGGGATTGCCTTTTCTATAGTAAATTATTCAAAAAATAATTTTCTACTGTCGCAAATTTTAATTACGCCAGGGATTGCCTTATCTATAGTAAACTTTTCAAAAAATAATTTTCAACTGTCGCAAATTTTAATTGCGCCAGGGATTGCCTTTTCTATAGTAAATTATTCAAAAAATAATTTTTTACTGTCGCAAATTTCAAATCCTCCAGGGATTGCCTTTTCTATAGTAAATTATTCAAAAAATAATTTTCTACTGTCGCAAATTTTAATTGCGCCAGGGATTGCCTTTTATACAGTAAATTTTTCAAAAAATAATTTTCAACTGTCGCAAATTTTAATTACGCCAGGGATTGCCTTTTCTATAGTAAATAATTCAAAAAATAATTTTCTACTGTCGCAAATTTTAAATATCCCAGGGATTGCCTTTTCTATAGTAAATTATTCAAAAAATAATTTTATACTGTCGCAAATTTTAAATACGCCAGGGATTGCCTTTTCTATAGTAAATTATTCAAAAAATAATTTTATAGTGTCGCACATTTTAATTACGCCAGGGATTGCCTTTTCTATAGTAAATTATTCAAAAAATAATTTTATACTGTCGCAAATTTTAATTACGCCAGGGATTGCCTTTTCTATAGTAAATTATTCAAAAAATAATTTTCAACTGTCGCAAATTTTAATTACGCCAGGGATTGCCTTTTCTATAGTAAATTATTCAAAAAATAATTTTCAACTGTCGCAAATTTTAAGTGCGCCAGGGATTGCCTTTTCTATAGTAAATTATTCAAAAAATAATTTTCAACTGTCGCAAATTTTAATTGCGCCAGGGATTGCCTTTTCTATAGTAAATTATTCAAAAAATAATTTTCAACTGTCGCAAATTTTAATTACGCCAGGGATTGCCTTTTCTATAGTAAATTATTCAAAAAATAATTTTTTACTGTCGCAAATTTTAAGTGCGCCAGGGATTGCCTTTTCTATAGTAAATTATTCAAAAAATAATTTTCAACTGTCGCAATTTTTAAGTGCGCCAGGGATTGCCTTTTCTATAGTAAATTATTCAAAAAATAATTTTCTACTGTCGCAAATTTTAATTACGCCAGGGATTGCCTTTTCTATAGTAAATTATTCAAAAAATAATTTTCTACTGTCGCAAATTTTAATTACGCCAGCGATTGACTTTTCTATAGTAAACTTTTCAAAAAATAATTTTCTACTGTCGCAAATTTTAATTACGCCAGAGATTGCCTTTTCTATAGTAAATTATTCAAAAAATTATTTTCTACTGTCGCAAATTTTAATTACGCCAGGGATTGCCTTTTCTATAGTAAATTATTCAAAAAATAATTTTTTACTGTCGCAAATTTTAAGTGCGCCAGGGATTGCCTTTTCTATAGTAAATTATTCAAAAAATAATTTTCAACTGTCGCAAATTTTAAGTGCGCCAGGGATTGCCTTTTCTATAGTAAATTATTCAAAAAATAATTTTCTACTGTCGCAAATTTTAATTACGCCAGGGATTGCCTTTTCTATAGTAAATTATTAACAAAATAATTTTCTACTGTCGCAAATTTTAATTACGCCAGGGATTGCCTTTTCTATAGTAAACTTTTCAAAAAATAATTTTCTACTGTCGCAAATTTTAATTACGCCAGGGATTGCCTTTTCTATAGTAAATTATTCAAAAAATAATTTTCTACTGTCGCAAATTTTAATTACGCCAGGGATTGCCTTTTCTATAGTAAATTATTCAAAACATAATTTTCTACTGTCGCCAATTTTAATTACGCCAGGGATTGCCTTTTCTATAGTAAATTATTCAAAAAATAATTTTCTACTGTCGCAAATTTTAATTACGCCAGGGATTGCCTTTTCTATACTACTGTCGCAAATTTTAATTACGCCAGGGATTGCCTTTTCTATAGTAAATTATTCAAAAAATAATTTTCAACTGTCGCAAATTTTAAGTGCGCCAGGGATTGCCTTTTCTATAGTAAATTATTCAAAAAATAATTTTCAACTGTCGCAAATTTTAATTGCGCCAGGGATTGCCTTTTCTATAGTAAATTATTCAAAAAATAATTTTCAACTGTCGCAAATTTTAATTACGCCAGGGATTGCCTTTTCTATAGTAAATTATTCAAAAAATAATTTTTTACTGTCGCAAATTTTAAGTGCGCCAGGGATTGCCTTTTCTATAGTAAATTATTCAAAAAATAATTTTCAACTGTCGCAATTTTTAAGTGCGCCAGGGATTGCCTTTTCTATAGTAAATTATTCAAAAAATAATTTTCTACTGTCGCAAATTTTAATTACGCCAGGATTGCCTTTTCTATAGTAAATTATTCAAAAAATTATTTTCTACTGTCGCAAATTTTAATTACGCCAGCGATTGACTTTTCTATAGTAAACTTTTCAAAAAATAATTTTCTACTGTCGCAAATTTTAATTACGCCAGGGATTGCCTTTTCTATAGTAAATTATTCAAAAAATTATTTTCTACTGTCGCAAATTTTAATTACGCCAGGGATTGCCTTTTCTATAGTAAATTATTCAAAACATAATTTTCTACTGTCGCAAATTTTAATTACGCCAGGGATTGCCTTTTCTATAGTAAATTATTCAAAAAATAATTTTCTACTGTCGCAAATTTTAATTACGCCAGGGATTGCCTTTTCTATACTACTGTCGCAAATTTTAATTACGCCAGGGATTGCCTTTTCTATAGTAAATTATTCAAAAATAATTTTTTACTGTCGCAAATTGTAATTACGCCAGGGATTGCCTTTTCTATAGTAAATTATTCAAAAAATAATTTTCAACTGTCGCAAATTTTAATTACGCCAGGGATTGCCTTTTCTATAGTAAATTATTCAAAAAATAATTTTTTACTGTCGCAAATTTTAAGTGCGCCAGGGATTGCCTTTTCTATAGTAAATTATTCAAAAAATAATTTTCAACTGTCGCAAATTTTAAGTGCGCCAGGGATTGCCTTTTCTATAGTAAATTATTCAAAAATAATTTTCAACTGTCGCAAATTTTAATTACGCCAGGGATTGCCTTTTCTATAGTAAATTATTCAAAAATAATTTTTTACTGTCGCAAATTTTAAGTGCGCCAGGGATTGCCTTTTCTATAGTAAATTATTCAAAAAATAATTTTCAACTGTCGCAAATTTTAAGTGCGCCAGGGATTGCCTTTTCTATAGTAAATTATTCAAAAAATAATTTTCTACTGTCGCAAATTTTAATTACACCAGGGATTGCCTTTTCTATAGTAAATTATTAAAAAAATAATTTTCTACTGTCGCAAATTTAATTACGCCAGGGATTGCCTTTTCTATAGTAAACTTTTCAAAAAATAATTTTCTACTGTCGCAAATTTTAATTACGCCAGGGATTGCCTTTTCTATAGTAAATTATTCAAAAAATAATTTTCTACTGTTGCAAATTTTAATTACGCCAGGGATTGTCTTTTCTATAGTAAATTATTCAAACATAATTTTCTACTGTCGCAAATTTTAATTACGCCAGGGATTGCCTTTTCTATAGTAAATTATTCAAAAAATAATTTTCTACTGTCGCAAATTTTAATTACGCCAGGGATTGCCTTTTCTATACTACTGTCGTAAATTTTAATTACGCCAGGGATTGCCTTTTATATAGTAAATTATTCAAAAAATAATTTTCAACTGTCGCAAATTTTAAGTGCGCCAGGGATTGCCTTTTCTATAGTAAATTATTCAAAAAATAATTTTCAACTGTCGCAAATTTTAATTGCGCCAGGGATTGCCTTTTCTATAGTAAATTATTCAAAAAATAATTTTCAACTGTCGCAAATTTTAATTACGCCAGGGATTGCCTTTTCTATAGTAAATTATTCAAAAAATAATTTTTTACTGTCGCAAATTTTAAGTGCGGCAGGGATTGCCTTTTCTCTAGTAAATTATTCAAAAAATAATTTTCAACTGTCGCAAATTTTAATTACGCCAGGGATTGCCTTTTCTATAGTAAATTATTCAAAAAATAATTTTTTACTGTCGCAAATTGTAATTACGCCAGGGATTGCCTTTTCTATAGTAAATTATTCAAAAAATAATTTTCAACTGTCGCAAATTTTAAGTGCGCCAGGGATTGCCTTTTCTATAGTAAATTATTCAAAAAATAATTTTCAACTGTCGCAAATTTTAATTACGCCAGGGATTGCCTTTTCTATAGTAAATGATTCAAAAAATAATTTTTTACTGTCGCAAATTTTAATTACGCCAGGGATTGCCTTTTCTATAGTAAATTATTCAAAAAATAATTTTCTACTCTCGCAATTTTTAATTACGCCAGGGATTGCCTTTTCTATACTATTGTCGCAAATTTTAATTACGCCAGGGATTGCCTTTTCTATACTACTGTCGCAAATTTTAATTACGCCAGGGATTGCCTTTTCTATAGTAAATTATTCAAAAAATAATTTTCAACTGTCGCAAATTTTAAGTGCGCCAGGGATTGCCTTTTCTATAGTAAATTATTCAAAAAATAATTTTCAACTGTCGCAAATTTTAATTACGCCAGGGATTGCCTTTTCTATAGTAAATTATTCAAAAAATAATTTTTTACTGTCGCAAATTTTAATTACGCCAGGGATTGCCTTTTCTATAGTAAATTATTCAAAAAATAATTTTCTACTGTCGCAAATTTTAATTACGCCAGGGATTGCCTTTTCTATACTACTGTCGCAAATTTTAATTACGCCAGGGATTGCCTTTTCTATAGTAAATTATTCAAAAAATAATTTTCTACTGTTGCAAATTTTAATTACGCCAGGGATTGTCTTTTCTATAGTAAATTATTCAAAACATAATTTTCTACTGTCGCAAATTTTAATTACGCCAGGGATTGCCTTTTCTATAGTAAATTATTCAAAAAATAATTTTCTACTGTCGCAAATTTTAATTACGCCAGGGATTGCCTTTTCTATACTACTGTCGTAAATTTTAATTACGCCAGGGATTGCCTTTTATATAGTAAATTATTCAAAAAATAATTTTCAACTGTCGCAAATTTTAAGTGCGCCAGGGATTGCCTTTTCTATAGTAAATTATTCAAAAAATAATTTTCAACTGTCGCAAATTTTAATTGCGCCAGGGATTGCCTTTTCTATAGTAAATTATTCAAAACATAATTTTCAACTGTCGCAAATTTTAATTACGCCAGGGATTGCCTTTTCTATAGTAAATTATTCAAAAAATAATTTTTTACTGTCGCAAATTTTAAGTGCGGCAGGGATTGCCTTTTCTCTAGTAAATTATTCAAAAAATAATTTTCAACTGTCGCAAATTTTAATTACGCCAGGGATTGCCTTTTCTATAGTAAATTATTCAAAAAATAATTTTTTACTGTCGCAAATTGTAATTACGCCAGGGATTGCCTTTTCTATAGTAAATTATTCAAAAAATAATTTTCAACTGTCGCAAATTTTAAGTGCGCCAGGGATTGCCTTTTCTATAGTAAATTATTCAAAAAATAATTTTCAACTGTCGCAAATTTTAATTACGCCAGGGATTGCCTTTTCTATAGTAAATGATTCAAAAAATAATTTTTTACTGTCGCAAATTTTAATTACGCCAGGGATTGCCTTTTCTATAGTAAATTATTCAAAAAATAATTTTCTACTCTCGCAATTTTTAATTACGCCAGGGATTGCCTTTTCTATACTACTGTCGCAAATTTTAATTACGCCAGGGATTGCCTTTCTATACTACTGTCGCAAATTTTAATTACGCCAGGGATTGCCTTTTCTATAGTAAATTATTCAAAAAATAATTTTTTACTGTCGCAAATTTTAATTACGCCAGGGATTGCCTTTTCTATAGTAAATTATTCAAAAAATAATTTTCTACTGTCGCAAATTTTAATTACGCCAGGGATTGCCTTTTCTATACTACTGTCGCAAATTTTAATTACGCCAGGGATTGCCTTTTCTATAGTAAATTATTCAAAAAATAATTTTTTACTGTCGCAAATTGTAATTACGCCAGGGATTGCCTTTTCTATAGTAAATTATTCAAAAAATAATTTTCAACTGTCGCAAATTTTAATTACGCCAGGGATTGCCTTTTCTATAGTAAATTATTCAAAAAATAATTTTTTACTGTCGCAAATTTTAAGTGCGCCAGGGATTGCCTTTTCTATAGTAAATTATTCAAAAAATAATTTTCAACTGTCGCAAATTTTAAGTGCGCCAGGGATTGCCTTTTCTATAGTAAATTATTCAAAAAATAATTTTCAACTGTCGCAAATTTTAATTACGCCAGGGATTGCCTTTTCTATAGTAAATTATTCAAAAAATAATTTTTTACTGTCGCAAATTTTAAGTGCGCCAGGGATTGCCTTTTCTATAGTAAATTATTCAAAAAATAATTTTCAACTGTCGCAAATTTTAAGTGCGCCAGGGATTGCCTTTTCTATAGTAAATTATTCAAAAAATAATTTTCTACTGTCGCAAATTTTAATTACACCAGGGATTGCCTTTTCTATAGTAAATTATTAAAAAAATAATTTTCTACTGTCGCAAATTTTAATTACGCCAGGGATTGCCTTTTCTATAGTAAACTTTTCAAAAAATAATTTTCTACTGTCGCAAATTTTAATTACGCCAGGGATTGCCTTTTCTATAGTAAATTATTCAAAAAATAATTTTCTACTGTCGCAAATTTTAATTACGCCAGGGATTGCCTTTTCTATAGTAAATTATTCAAAACATAATTTTCTACTGTCGCAAATTTTAATTACGCCAGGGATTGCCTTTTCTATAGCAAATTATTCAAAAAATAATTTTCCACTGTCACAAATTTTAATTACGCCAGGGATTGCCTTTTCTATACTACTGTCGCAAATTTTAATTACGCCAGGGATTGCCTTTTCTATAGTAAATTATTCAAAAAATAATTTTCAACTGTCGCAAATTTTAAGTGCGCCAGGGATTGCCTTTTCTATAGTAAATTATTCAAAAAATAATTTTCAACTGTCGCAAATTTTAATTGCGCCAGGGATTGCCTTTTCTATAGTAAATTATTCAAAAAATAATTTTCAACTGTCGCAAATTTTAATTACGCCAGGGATTGCATTTTCTATAGTAAATTATTCAAAAAATAATTTTTTACTGTCGCAAATTTTAAGTGCTCCAGGGATTGCCTTTTCTATAGTAAATTATTCAAAAAATAATTTTCAACTGTCGCAATTTTTAAGTGCGCCAGGGATTGCCGTTTCTATAGTAAATTATTCAAAAAATAATTTTCTACTGTCGCAAATTTTAATTACGCCAGGGATTGCCTTTTCTATAGTAAATTATTCAAAAAATAATATTCTACTGTCGCAAATTTTAATTACGCCAGCGATTGACTTTTCTATAGTAAACTTTTCAAAAAATAATTTTCTACTGTCGCAAATTTTAATTACGCCAGGGATTGCCTTTTCTATAGTAAATTATTCAAAAAATAATTTTTTACTGCCGCAAATTTTAAGTGCGCCAGGGATTGCCTTTTCTATTGTAAATTATTCAAAAAATAATTTTCAACTGTCGCAAATTTTAAGTGCGCCAGGGATTACCTTTTCTATATTAAATTATTCAAAAAATAATTTTCTACTGTCGCAAATTTTAATTACGCCAGGGATTGACTTTTCTATAGTAAATTATTCAAAAAATAATTTTCTACTGTCGCAAATTTTAATTACGCCAGGGATTGCCTTTTCTATAGTAAACTTTTCAAAAAATAATTTTCTACTGTCGCAAATTTTAATTACGCCAGGGATTGCCTTTTCTATAGTAAATTATTCAAAAAATAATTTTCTACTGTCGCAAATTTTAATTACGCCAGGGATTGCCTTTTCTATAGTAAATTATTCAAAAAATAATTTTCTACTGTCGCAAATTTTAATTACGCCAGGGATAGCCTTTTCTATAGTAAATTACTCAAAAAATAATTTTCTACTGTCGCAAAATTTAATTACGCCAGGGATTGCCTTTTCGATACTACTGTCGCAAATTTTAATTACGCCAGGGATTGCCTTTTCTATAGTAAATTATTCAAAAAATAATTTTCAACTGTCGCAAATTTTAATTGCGCCAGGGATTGCCTTTTCTATAGTAAATTATTCAAAAAATAATTTTCAACTGTCGCAAATTTTAATTACGCCAGGGATTGCCTTTTCTATAGTAAATTATTCAAAAAATAATTTTTTACTGTCGCAAATTTTAAGTGCGCCAGGGATTGCCTTTTCTATAATAAATTATTCAAAAAATAATTTTCAACTGTCGCAAATTTTAATTGCGCCAGGGATTGCCTTTTCTATAGTAAATTATTCAAAAAATAATTTTCTACTGTCGCAAATTTTAATTACGCCAGGGATTGCCTTTTCTATAGTAAATTATTCAAAAAATAATTTTCTACTGTCGCAAATTTTAATTACGACAGGGATTGCCTTTTCTATAGTAAGTTATTCAAAAAATAATTTTCAACTGTCGTAAATTTTAATTGGGCCAGGGATTGCCTTTTCTATAGTAAATTATTCAAAAAATAATTTTCAACTGTCGCAAATTTTAATTACTCCAGGGATTGCCTTTTCTATAGTAAATTATTCAAAAAATAATTTTTTACTGTCGCAAATTTTAAGTGCGCCAGGGATTGCCTTTTCTATAGTAAATTATTCAAAAAATAATTTTCAACTGTCGCAAATTTTAATTGCGCCAGGGATTGCCTTTTCTATAGTAAATTATTCAAAAAATAATTTTCAACTGTCGCAAATTTTAATTACGCCAGGGATTGCCTTTTCTATAGTAAATTATTCAAAAAATAATTTTTTACTCTCGCAAATTTTAATTGCGCCAGGGATTGCCTTTTCTATAGTAAATTATTCAAAAAATAATTTTCAACTGTCGCAAATTTTAATTACGCCAGGGATTGCCTTTTCTATAGCAAATTATTCAAAAAATAATTTTCAACTGTCGCAAATTTTAATTATGCCAGGGATTGCCTTTTCTATAGTAAATTATTCAAAAAATAATTTTATACTGTCGCAAATTTTAAATACGCCACGGATTGCCTTTTCTATAGTAAATTATTCAAAAAATAATTTTTACTGTCGCAAATTTTAATTGCGCCAGGGATGGCCTTTTCTATAGTAAATTATTCAAAAAATAATTTTCAACTGTCGCAAATTTTAATTGCGCCAGGGATTGCCTTTTCTATAGTAAATTATTCAAAAAATAATTTTCAACTATCGCAAATTTTAATTACGCCAGGGATTGCCTTTTCTATAGTAAATTATTCAAAAAATAATTTTTTACTGTCGCAAATTTTAATTGCGCCAGGGATTGCCTTTTCTATAGTAAATTATTCAAAAAATAATTTTTTACTGTCGCAAATTTTAATTGCGCCAGGGATTGCCTTTTCTATAGTAAATTATTCAAAAAATAATTTTTTACTGTCGCAAATTTTAAGTGCGCCAGGGATTGCCTTTTCTATAGTAAATTATTCAAAAAATAATTTTATACTGACGCAAATTTTAATTACGCCAGGGATTGCCTTTTCTATAGTAAATTATTCAAAAAATAATTTTTTACTGTCGCAAATTTTAATTGCGCCAGGGATTGCCTTTTCTATAGTAAATTATTCAAAAAATAATTTTCAACTGTCGCAAATTTTAATTGCGCCAGGGATTGCCTTTTCTATAGTAAATTATTCAAAAAATAATTTTTTTACTGTCGCAAATTTTAATTGCGCCAGGGATTGCCTTTTCTATAGTAAATTATTCAAAAAATAATTTTTTACTGTCGCAAATTTTAAATATCCCAGGGATTGCCTTTTCTATAGTAAATTATTCAAAAAATAATATTTTACTGTCGCAAATTTTAATTGCGCCAGGGATTGCCTTTTCTATAGTAAATTATTCAAAAAATAATTTTTTACTGTCGCAAATTTTAAGTGCGCCAGGGATTGCCTTTTCTATAGTAAATTATTCAAAAAATAATTTTCTACTGTCGCAAATTTTAATTACGCCAGGGATTGCCTTTTCTATAGTAAATTATTCAAAAAATAATTTTTTACTGTCGCAAATTTTAAGTGCGCCGGGATTGCCTTTTCTATAGTAAATTATTCAAAAAATAATTTTCTGCTGTCGCAAATTTTAATTATTCCAGGGATTGCCTTTTCTATAGTAAATTTTGCAAAAAATAATTTTCTACTGTCGCAAATTTTAATTACGCCAGGGATTGCATTTTCTATAGTAAATTTTTCAAAAAATAATTTTTTATTGTCGCAAATTTTAAGTACGCCAGGGATTGCCTTTTCTATAGTAAATTATTCAAAAAATAATTTTTACTATCGCAAATTTTAATTACGCCAGGGATTGCCTTTTCTATAGTAAATTATTCAAAAAATTATCTTCAACTGGCGTAATTAAAATAATTTTTTACTGTCGCAAATTTTAAATACGCCAGGGATTGCCTTTTCTATAGTAAACTTTTCAAAAAATAATTTTCTAATGTCGCAAATTTTAATTACGCCAGGGATTGCCTTTTCTATAGTAAATTATTCAAAAAATAATTTTTTACTGTCGCAAATTTTAATTACGCCAGGGATTGCCTTTTCTATAGTAAATTATTCAAAAAATAATTATCAACTGTCGCAAATTTTAATTACGCCAGGGATTGCCTTTTCTGTAGTAAATTATTCAAAAAATAATTTTTTACTGTCGCAAATTTCAAATCCGCCAGGGATTGCCTTTTCTATAGTAAATTATTCAAAAAATAATTTTATACTGTCGAAAATTTTAATTGCGCCAGGGATTGCCTTTTCTACAGCAAATTATTCAAAAAATAATTTTTTACTGTCGCAAATTTTAATTACGCCAGGGATTGCCTTTTCTATAGTAAATTATTCAAAAAATAATTTTTTACTGTCGCAAATTTTAAATATCCCAGGGATTGCCTTTTCTATAGTAAATTATTCAAAAAATAATATTTTACTGTCGCAAATTTTAATTGCGCCAGGGATTGCCTTTTCTATAGTAAATTATTCAAAAAATAATTTTTTACTGTCGCAAATTTTAAGTGCGCCAGGGATTGCCTTTTCTATAGTAAATTATTCAAAAAATAATTTTCTACTGTCGCAAATTTTAATTACGCCAGGGATTGCCTTTTATATAGTAAACTTTTCAAAAAATAATTTTCTACTGTCGCAAATTTTAATTACGCCAGGGATTGCCTTTTCTATAGTAAATTATTCAAAAAAAATATTTTTTTACTGTCGCAAATTTTAAGTGCGCCAGGGATTGCCTTTTCTATAGTAAATTATTCAAAAAATAATTTTATAGTGTCGCAAATTTTAATTACGCCAGGGATTGCCTTTTCTATAGTAAATTTTGCAAAAAATAATTTTCTACTGTCGCAAATTTTAATTACGCCAGGGATTGCCTTTTCTATAGTAAATTATTCAAAAAATAATTTTCAACTGTCGCAAATTTTAATTGCGCCAGGGATTGCCTTTTCTATAGTAAATTATTCAAAAAATAATTTTCAACTGTCGCAAATTTTAATTACGCCAGGGATTGCCTTTTCTATAGTAAATTATTCAAAAAATAATTTTTTACTGTCGCAAATTTTAATTGCGCCAGGGATTGCCTTTTCTATAGTAAATTATTCAAAAAATAATTTTCAACTGTCGCAAATTTTAATTACGCCAGGGATTGCCTTTTCTATAGCAAATTATTCAAAAAATAATTTTCAACTGTCACAAATTTTAATTATGCCAGGGATTGCCTTTTCTATAGTAAATTAATCAAAAAATAATTTTATACTGTCGCAAATTTTAAATACGCCAGGGATTGCCTTTTCTATAGTAAATTATTCAAAAAATAATTTTTACTGTCGCAAATTTTAATTGCGCCAGGGATGGCCTTTTCTATAGTAAATTATTCAAAAAATAATTTTCAACTGTCGCAAATTTTAATTGCGCCAGGGATTGCCTTTTCTATAGTAAATTGTTCAAAAAATAATTTTCAACTATCGCAAATTTTAATTACGCCAGGGATTGCCTTTTCTATAGTAAATTATTCAAAAAATAATTTTTTACTGTCGCAAATTTTAATTGCGCCAGGGATTGCCTTTTCTATAGTAAATTATTCAAAAAATAATTTTTTACTGTCGCAAATTTTAATTGCGCCAGGGATTGCCTTTTCTATAGTAAATTATTCAAAAAATAATTTTTTACTGTCGCAAATTTTAAGTGCGCCAGGGATTGCCTTTTCTATAGTAAATTATTCAAAAAATAATTTTATACTGTCGCAAATTTTAATTACGCCAGGGATTGCCTTTTCTATAGTAAATTATTCAAAAAATAATTTTTTACTGTCGCAAATTTTAATTGCGCCAGGGATTGCCTTTTCTATAGTAAATTATTCAAAAAATAATTTTCAACTGTCGCAAATTTTAATTGCGCCAGGGATTGCCTTTTCTATAGTAAATTATTCAAAAAATAATTTTTTACTGTCGCAAATTTTAAGTGCGCCAGGGATTGCCTTTTCTATAGTAAATTATTCAAAAAATAATTTTTTACTGTTGCAAATTTTAATTGCGCCAGGGATTGCCTTTTCTATAGTAAATTATTCAAAAAATAATTTTTTACTGTCGCAAATTTTAATTGCGCCAGGGATTGCCTTTTCTATAGTAAATTATTCAAAAAATAATTTTTTACTGTCGCAAATTTTAAATATCCCAGGGATTGCCTTTTCTATAGTAAATTATTCAAAAAATAATATTTTACTGTCGCAAATTTTAAGTGCGCCAGGGATTGCCTTTTCTATAGTAAATTATTCAAAAAATAATTTTCTTCTGTCGCAAATTTTAATTACGCCAGGGATTGCCTTTTCTATAGTAAACTTTTCAAAAAATAATTTTCTACAGTCGCAAATTTTAATTACGCCAGGGATTGCCTTTTCTATAGTAAATTATTCAAAAAATAATTTTTTACTGTCGCAAATTTTAAGTGCGCCAGGGATTGCCTTTTCTATAGTAAATTATTCAAAAAATAATTTTCTACTGTCGCAAATTTTAATTACGCCAGGGATTGCCTTTTCTATAGTAAATTTTGCAAAAAATAATTTTCTACTGTCGCAAATTTTAGTTACGCCAGGGATTGCATTTTCTATAGTAAATTTTTCAAAAAATAATTTTTTACTGTCGCAAATTTTAAGTGCGCCAGGGATTGCCTTTTCTATAGTAAATTATTCAAAAAATAATTTTTTACTATCGCAAATTTTAATTACGCCAGGGATTGCCTTTTCTATAGTAAATTATTCAAAAAATTATCTTCAACTGGCGTAATTAAAATAATTTTTTACTGTCGCAAATTTTAAATACGCCAGGGATTGCCTTTTCTATAGTAAACTTTTCAAAAAATAATTTTCTAATGTTGCAAATTTTAATTACGCCAGGGATTGCCTTTTCTATAGTAAATTATTCAAAAAATAATTTTTTACTGTCGCAAATTTTAATTACGCCAGGGATTGCCTTTTCTGTAGTAAATTATTCAAAAAATAATTTTCAACTGTCGCAAATTTTAATTACGCCAGGGATTGCCTTTTCTATAGTAAATTATTCAAAAAATAATTTTTTACTGTCGCAAATTTCAAATCCGCCAGGGATTGCCTTTTCTATAGTAAATTATTCAAAAAATAATTTTATACTGTCGAAAATTTTAATTGCGCCAGGGATTGCCTTTTCTACAGTAAATTATTCAAAAAATAATTTTTTACTGTCGCAAATTTTAATTACGCCAGGGATTGCCTTTTCTATAGTAAATTATTCAAAAAATAATTTTTTACTGTCGCAAGTTTTAAATATCCCAGGGATTGCCTTTTCTATAGTAAATTATTCAAAAAATAATATTTTACTGTCGCAAATTTTAATTGCGCCAGGGATTGCGACAGTAGTATCGAAAAGGCAATCCCTGGCGTAATTAAAATTTGCGACAGTAGAGAATTATTTTTTGAGTAATTTACTATAGAAAAGGCAATCCCTGGCGTAATTAAAATTTGCGACAGTAGAAAATTATTTTTTGAATAATTTACTATAGAAAAGGCAATCCCTGGCGTAATTAAAATTTGCGACAGTAGAAAATTAGGCAATCCCTGGCGCACTTAAAATTTGCGGCAGTAAAAAATTATTTTTTGAATAATTTACTATAGAAAAGGCAATCCCTGGCGTAATTAAAATTTGCGACAGTTGAAAATTATTTTTTGAATAATTTACTATAGAAAAGGCAATCCCTGGCGCACTTAAAATTTGCGACAGTAAAAAATTATTTTTTGAATAATTTACTATAGAAAAGGCAATCCCTGGCGTAATTAAAATTTGCGACAGTTGAAAATTATTTTTTGAATAATTTACTATAGAAAAGGCAATCCCTGGCGCAATTAAAATTTGCGACAGTAAAAAATTATTTTTTGAATAATTTACTATAGAAAAGGCAATCCCTGGCGTAATTAAAATTTGCGACAGTATAAAATTATTTTTTGCAAAATTTACTATAGAAAAGGCAATCCCTGGCGTAATTAAAATTTGCGACAGTAGAAAATTATTTTTTGAATAATTTACTATAGAAAAGGCAATCCCTGGCGCACTTAAAATTTGCGACAGTAAAAAAATATTTTTTGAATAATTTACTATAGAAAAGGCAATCCCCTGGCGTAATTAAAATTTGCGACAGTAGAAAATTTTTTTTTGAAAAGTTTAATATATAAAAGGCAATCCCTGGCGTAATTAAAATTTGCGACAGTAGAAAATTATTTTTTGAATAATTTACTATAGAAAAGGCAATCCCTGGCGCACTTAAAATTTGCGACAGTAAAAAATTATTTTTTGAATAATTTACTATAGAAAAGGCAATCCCTGGCGTAATTAAAATTTGCGACAGTTGAAAATTATTTTTTGAATAATTTACTATAGAAAAGGCAATCCCTGGCGCACTTAAAATTTGCGACAGTAAAAAATTATTTTTTGAATAATTTACTATAGAAAAGGCAATCCTTGGCGTAATTAAAATTTGCGACAGTTGAAAATTATTTTTTGAATAATTTACTATAGAAAAGGCAATCCCTGGCGCAATTAAAATTTGCGACAGTAAAAAATTATTTTTTGAATAATTTACTATAGAAAAGGCAATCCCTGGCGTAATTAAAATTTGCGACAGTATAAAATTATTTTTTGCAAAATTTACTATAGAAAAGGCAATCCCTGGCGTAATTAAAATTTCCGACAGTAGAAAATTATTTTTTGAATAATTTACTATAGAAAAGGCAATCCCTGGCGCACTTAAAATTTGCGACAGTAAAAAAATATTTTTTGAATAATTTACTATAGAAAAGGCAATCCCCTGGCGTAATTAAAATTTGCGACAGTAGAAAATTTTTTTTTGAAAAGTTTACTATATAAAAGGCAATCCCTGGCGTAATTAAAATTTGCGACAGTAGAAAATTATTTTTTGAATAATTTACTATAGAAAAGGCAATCCCTGGCGCACTTAAAATTTGCGACAGTAAAAAATTATTTTTTGAATAATTTACTATAGAAAAGGCAATCCCTGGCGTAATTAAAATTTGCGACAGTTGAAAATTATTTTTTGAATAATTTACTATAGAAAAGGCAATCCCTGGCGCAATTAAAATTTGCGACAGTTGAAAATTATTTTTTGAATAATTTGCACCAGGGATTGCCTTTTCTATAGTAAATTATTCAAAAAATAATTTTCAACTGTCGCAAATTTTAATTACGCCAGGGATTGCCTTTTCTATAGTAAATTATTCAAAAAATAATTTTTTACTGTCGCAAATTTTAATTGCGCCAGGGATTGCCTTTTCTATAATTATTCAAAAAATAATTTTCAACTGTCGCAAATTTTAATTACGCCAGGGATTGCCTTTTCTATAGCAAATTATTCAAAAAATAATTTTCAACTGTCGCAAAATTTAATTATGCCAGGGATTGCCTTTTCTATAGTAAATTATTCAAAAAATAATTTTATACTGTCGCAAATTTTAAATACGCCAGGGATTGCCTTTTCTATAGTAAATTATTCAAAAAATAATTTTTACTGTCGCAAATTTTAATTGCGCCAGGGATGGCCTTTTCTATAGTAAATTATTCAAAAAATAATTTTCAACTGTCGCAAATTTTAATTGCGCCAGGGATTGCCTTTTCTATAGTAAATTATTCAAAAAATAATTTTCAAATATCGCAAATTTTAATTACGCCAGGGATTGCCTTTTCTATAGTAAATTATTCAAAAAATAATTTTTTACTGTCGCAAATTTTAATTGCGCCAGGGATTGCCTTTTCTATAGTAAATTATTCAAAAAATAATTTTTTACTGTCGCAAATTTTAATTGCGCCAGGGATTGCCTTTTCTATAGTAAATTATTCAAAAAATAATTTTTTACCTTCGCAAATTTTAAGTGCGCCAGGGATTGCCTTTTCTATAGTAAATTATTCAAAAAATAATTTTATACTGACGCAAATTTTAATTACGCCAGGGATTGCCTTTTCTATAGTAAATTATTCAAAAAATAATTTTTTACTGTCGCAAATTTTAATTGCGCCAGGGATTGCCTTTTCTATAGTAAATTATTCAAAAAATAATTTTCAACTGTCGCAAATTTTAATTGCGCCAGGGATTGCCTTTTCTATAGTAAATTATTCAAAAAATAATTTTTTACTGTCGCAAATTTTAATTGCGCCAGGATTGCCTTTTCTATAGTAAATTATTCAAAAAATAATTTTTTACTGTCGCAAATTTTAAATATCCCAGGGATTGCCTTTTCTATAGTAAATTATTCAAAAAATAATATTTTACTGTCGCAAATTTTAATTGCGCCAGGGATTGCCTTTTCTACAGTAAATTATTCAAAAAATAATTTTTTACTGTCGCAAAATTTAAGTGCGCCAGGGATTGCCTTTTCTATAGTAAATTATTCAAAAAATAATTTTCTACTGTCGCAAATTTTAATTACGCCAGGGATTGCCTTTTCTATAGTAAATTATTCAAAAAATAATTTTTTACTGTCGCAAATTTTAAGTGCGCCAGGGATTGCCTTTTCTATAGTAAATTATTCAAAAAATAATTTTCTACTGTCGCAAATTTTAATTACGCCAGGGATTGCCTTTTCTATAGTAAATTTTGCAAAAAATAATTTTCTACTGTCGCAAATTTTAATTACGCCAGGGATTGCATTTTCTATAGTAAATTTTTCAAAAAATAATTTTTTACTGTCGCAAATTTTAAGTACGCCAGGGATTGCCTTTTCTATAGTAAATTATTCAAAAAATAATTTTTTACTATCGCAAATTTTAATTACGCCAGGGATTGCCTTTTCTATAGTAAATTATTCAAAAAATTATCTTCAACTGGCGTAATTAAAATAATTTTTTACTGTCGCAAATTTTAAATACGCCAGGGATTGCCTTTTCTATAGTAAACTTTTCAAAAAATAATTTTCTAATGTCGCAAATTTTAATAACGCCAGGGATTGCCTTTTCTATAGTAAATTATTCAAAAAATAATTTTTTACTGTCGCAAATTTTAATTGCGCCAGGGATTGCCTTTTCTATAGTAAATTATTCAAAAAATAATTTTCAACTGTCGCAAATTTTAATTACGCCAGGGATTGCCTTTTCTATAGTAAATTATTCAAAAAATAATTTTTTACTGTCGCAAATTTTAATAGCGCCAGGGATTGCCTTTTCTATAGTAAATTATTCAAAAAATAATTTTCAACTGTCGCAAATTTTAATTACGCCAGGGATTGCCTTTTCTATAGCAAATTATTCAAAAAATAATTTTCAACTGTCACAAATTTTAATTATGCCAGGGATTGCCTTTTCTATAGTAAATTATTCAAAAAATAATTTTATACTGTCGCAAATTTTAAATACGCCAGGGATTGCCTTTTCTATAGTAAATTATTCAAAAAATAATTTTTACTGTCGCAAATTTTAATTGCGCCAGGGATGGCCTTTTCTATAGTAAATTATTCAAAAAATAATTTTCAACTGTCGCAAATTTTAATTATGCCAGGGATTGCCTTTTCTATAGTAAATTATTCAAAAAATAATTTTCAACTATCGCAAATTTTAATTACGCCAGGGATTGCCTTTTCTATAGTAAATTATTCAAAAAATAATTTTTTACTGTCGCAAATTTTAATTGCGCCAGGGATTGCCTTTTCTATAGTAAATTATTCAAAAAATAATTTTTTACTGTCGCAAATTTTAATTGCGCCAGGGATTGCCTTTTCTATAGTAAATTATTCAAAAAATAATTTTTTACTGTCGCAAATTTTAAGTGCGCCAGGGATTGCCTTTTCTATAGTAAATTATTCAAAAAATAATTTTATACTGTCGCAAATTTTAATTACGCCAGGGATTGCCTTTTCTATAGTAAATTATTCAAAAAATAATTTTTTACTGTCGCAAATTTTAATTGCGCCAGGGATTGCCTTTTCTATAGTAAATTATTCAAAAAATAATTTTCAACTGTCGCAAATTTTAATTGCGCCAGGGATTGCCTTTTCTATAGTAAATTATTCAAAAAATAATTTTTTACTGTCGCAAATTTTAAGTGCGCCAGGGATTGCCTTTTCTATTGTAAATTATTCAAAAAATAATTTTTTACTGTCGCAAATTTTAATTGCGCCAGGGATTGCCTTTTCTATAGTAAATTATTCAAAAAATAATTTTTTACTGTCGCAAATTTTAAATATCCCAGGGATTGCCTTTTCTATAGTAAATTATTCAAAAAATAATATTTTACTGTCGCAAATTTTAAGTGCGCCAGGGATTGCCTTTTCTATAGTAAATTATTCAAAAAATAATTTTTTACTGTCGCAAATTTTAATTGCGCCAGGGATTGCCTTTTCTATAGTAAATTATTCAAAAAATAATTTTCAACTGTCGCAAATTTTAATTGCGCCAGGGATTGCCTTTTCTATAGTAAATTATTCAAAAAATAATTTTCAACTGTCGCAAATTTTAATTACGCCAGGGATTGCCTTTTCTATAGTAAATTATTCAAAAAATAATTTTCAACTGTCGCAAATTTCAAATCCGCCAGGGATTGCCTTTTCTATAGTAAATTATTCAAAAAATAATTTTTTACTGTCGCAAATTTTAATTGCGCCAGGGATTGCCTTTTCTATAGTAAATTATTCAAAAAATAATTTTCAACTGTCGCAAATTTTAATTGCGCCAGGGATTGCCTTTTCTATAGTAAATTATTCAAAAAATAATTTTTTACTGTCGCAAATTTTAAGTGCGCCAGGGATTGCCTTTTCTATAGTAAATTATTCAAAAAATAATTTTCAACTGTCGCAAATTTCAAATCCGCCAGGGATTGCCTTTTCTATAGTAAATTATTCAAAAAATAATTTTTTACTATCGCAAGTTTTAATTGCGCCAGGGATTGCCTTTTCTATAGTAAATTATTCAAAAAATAATTTTTTACTATCGCAAGTTTTAATTACGCCAGGGATTGCCTTTTCTATAGTAAATTATTCAAAAAATAATTTTCAACTGTCGCAAATTTTAATTACGCCAGGGATTGCCTTTTCTATAGTAAATTATTCAAAAAATAATTTTCAACTGTCGCAAATTTCAAATCCGCCAGGGATTGCCTTTTCTATAGTAAATTATTCAAAAAATAATTTTTTACTGTCGCAAATTTCAAATCCGCCAGGGATTGCCTTTTCTACAGTAAATTATTCAAAAAATAATTTTATACTGTCGCAAATTTTAATTGCGCCATGGATTGCCTTTTCTACAGTAAATTATTCAAAAAATAATTTTTTACTGTCGCAAATTTTAATTACGCCAGGGATTGCCTTTTCTATAGTAAATTACTCAAAAAATAATTTTCTACTGTCGCAAATTTCAAATCCGCCAGGGATTGCCTTTTCTATAGTAAATTATTCAAAAAATAATTTTTTACTGTCGCAAATTTTAATTGCGCCAGGGATTGCCTTTTCTATAGTAAATTATTCAAAAAATAATTTTTTACTGTCGCAAATTTTAAGTGCGCCAGGGATTGCCTTTTCTATAGTAAATTATTCAAAAAATAATTTTATACTGTCGCAAATTTTAATTACGCCAGGGATTGCCTTTTCTATAGTAAATTATTCAAAAAATAATTTTTTACTGTCGCAAATTTTAATTGCGCCAGGGATTGCCTTTTCTATAGTAAATTATTCAAAAAATAATTTTCAACTGTCGCAAATTTTAATTGCGCCAGGGATTGCCTTTTCTATAGTAAATTATTCAAAAAATAATTTTTTACTGTCGCAAATTTTAAGTGCGCCAGGGATTGCCTTTTCTATAGTAAATTATTCAAAAAATAATTTTTTACTGTCGCAAATTTTAATTACGCCAGGGATTGCCTTTTCTATAGTAAATTATTCAAAAAATAATTTTTTACTGTCGCAAATTTTAATTGCGCCAGGGATTGCCTTTTCTATAGTAAATTATTCAAAAAATAATTTTATACTGTCGCAAATTTTAAATATCCCAGGGATTGCCTTTTCTATAGTAAATTATTCAAAAAATAATATTTTACTGTCGCAAATTTTAAGTGCGCCAGGGATTGCCTTTTCTATAGTAAATTATTCAAAAAATAATTTTCTACTGTCGCAAATTTTAATTACGCCAGGGATTGCCTTTTCTATAGTAAACTTTTCAAAAAATAATTTTCTACAGTCGCAAATTTTAATTACGCCAGGGATTGCCTTTTCTATAGTAAATTATTCAAAAAATAATTTTTTACTGTCGCAAATTTTAAGTGCGCCAGGGATTGCCTTTTCTATAGTAAATTATTCAAAAAATAATTTTCTACTGTCGCAAATTTTAATTACGCCAGGGATTGCCTTTTCTATAGTAAATTTTGCAAAAAATAATTTTCTACTGTCGCAAATTTTAATTACGCCAGGGATTGCATTTTCTATAGTAAATTTTTCAAAAAATAATTTTTTACTGTCGCAAATTTTAAGTGCGCCAGGGATTGCCTTTTCTATAGTAAATTATTCAAAAAATAATTTTTTACTATCGCAAATTTTAATTACGCCAGGGATTGCCTTTTCTATAGTAAATTATTCAAAAAATTATCTTCAACTGGCGTAATTAAAATAATTTTTTACTGTCGCAAATTTTAAATACGCCAGGGATTGCCTTTTCTATAGTAAACTTTTCAAAAAATAATTTTCTAATGTCGCAAATTTTAATTACGCCAGGGATTGCCTTTTCTATAGTAAATTATTCAAAAAATAATTTTTTACTGTCGCAAATTTTAAATATCCCAGGGATTGCCTTTTCTATAGTAAATTATTCAAAAAATAATATTTTACTGTCGCAAATTTTAAGTGCGCCAGGGATTGCCTTTTCTATAGTAAATTATTCAAAAAATAATTTTCTACTGTCGCAAATTTTAATTACGCCAGGGATTGCCTTTTCTATAGTAAACTTTTCAAAAAATAATTTTCTACAGTCGCAAATTTTAATTACGCCAGGGATTGCCTTTTCTATAGTAAATTATTCAAAAAATAATTTTTTACTGTCGCAAATTTTAAGTGCGCCAGGGATTGCCTTTTCTATAGTAAATTATTCAAAAAATAATTTTCCACTGTCGCAAATTTTAATTACGCCAGGCATTGCCTTTTCTATAGTAAATTTTGTAAAAAATAATTTTCTACTGTCGCAAATTTTAATTACGCCAGGGATTGCATTTTCTATAGTAAATTTTTCAAAAAATAATTTTTTACTGTCGCAAATTTTAATTGCGCCAGGGATTGCCTTTTCTATAGTAAATTATTCAAAAAATAATTTTTTACTGTCGCAAATTTTAAATATCCAAGGGATTGCCTTTTCTATAGTAAATTATTCAAAAAATAATATTTTACTGTCGCAAATTTTAAGTGCGCCAGGGATTGCCTTTTCTATAGTAAATTATTCAAAAAATAATTTTCTACTGTCGCAAATTTTAATTACGCCAGGGATTGCCTTTTCTATAGTAAACTTTTCAAAAAATAATTTTCTACAGTCGCAAATTTTAATTACGCCAGGGATTGCCTTTTCTATAGTAAATTATTCAAAAAATAATTTTTTACTGTCGCAAATTTTAAGTGCGCCAGGGATTGCCTTTTCTATAGTAAATTAGTCAAAAAATAATTTTCTACTGTCGCAAATTTTAATTACGCCAGGGATTGCCTTTTCTATAGTAAATTTTGCAAAAAATATTTTTCTACTGTCGCAAATTTTAATTACGCCAGGGATTGCATTTTCTATAGTAAATTTTTCAAAAAATAATTTTTTACTGTCGCAAATTTTAAGTGCGCCAGGGATTGCCTTTTCTATAGTAAATTATTCAAAAAATAATTTTTTACTATCGCAAATTTTAATTACGCCAGGGATTGCCTTTTCTATAGTAAATTATTCAAAAAATTATCTTCAACTGGGGTAATTAAAATAATTTTTTACTGTCGCAAATTTTAAATACGCCAGGGATTGCCTTTTCTATAGTAAACTTTTCAAAAAATAATTTTCTAATGTCGCAAATTTTAATTACGCCAGGGATTGCCTCTTCTATAGTAAATTATTCAAAAAATAATTTTTTACTGTCGCAAATTTTAATTACGCCAGGGATTGCCTTTTCTATAGTAAATTATTCAAAAAATAATTTTTTACTGTCGCAAATTTCAAATCCGCCAGGGATTGCCTTTTCTATAGTAAATTATTCAAAAAATAATTTTCTACTGTCGCAAATTTTAATTACGCCAGGGATTGCCTTTTATATAGTAAACTTTTCAAAAAATAATTTTCTACTGTCGCAAATTTTAATTGCGCCAGGGATTGCCTTTTCTATAGTAAATTATTCAAAAAATAATTTTTTACTGTCGCAAATTTTAAGTGCGCCAGGGATTGCCTTTTCTATAGTAAATTATTCAAAAAATAATTTTCTACTGTCGCAAATTTTAATTACGCCAGGGATTGCCTTTTCTATAGTAAATTTTGCATAAAATTATTTGCTACTGTCGCAAATTTTAATTACGCCAGGGATTGCCTTTTCTATAGTAAATTTTTCAAAAAATAATTTTTTACTGTCGCAAATTTTAAGTGCGCCAGGGATTGCCTTTTTTATAGTAAATTATTCAAAAAATAATTTTTTACTGTCGCAAATTTTAAGTGCGCCAGGGATTGCCTTTTCTATAGTAAATTAGTCAAAAAATAATTTTCTACTGTCGCAAATTTTAATTACGCCAGGGATTGCCTTTTCTATAGTAAATTTTGCAAAAAATAATTTTCTACTGTCGCAAATTTTAATTACGCCAGGGATTGCATTTTCTATAGTAAATTTTTCAAAAAATAATTTTTTACTGTCGCAAATTTTAAGTGCGCCAGGGATTGCCTTTTCTATAGTAAATTATTCAAAAAATAATTTTTTACTATCGCAAATTTTAATTACGCCAGGGATTGCCTTTTCTATAGTAAATTATTCAAAAAATTATCTTCAACTGGGGTAATTAAAATAATTTTTTACTGTCGCAAATTTTAAATACGCCAGGGATTGCCTTTTCTATAGTAAACTTTTCAAAAAATAATTTTCTAATGTCGCAAATTTTAATTACGCCAGGGATTGCCTTTTCTATAGTAAATTATTCAAAAAATAATTTTTTACTGTCGCAAATTTTAATTACGCCAGGGATTGCCTTTTCTATAGTAAATTATTCAAAAAATAATTTTTTACTGTCGCAAATTTCAAATCCGCCAGGGATTGCCTTTTCTATAGTAAATTATTCAAAAAATAATTTTCTACTGTCGCAAATTTTAATTACGCCAGGGATTGCCTTTTATATAGTAAACTTTTCAAAAAATAATTTTCTACTGTCGCAAATTTTAATTGCGCCAGGGATTGCCTTTTCTATAGTAAATTATTCAAAAAATAATTTTTTACTGTCGCAAATTTTAAGTGCGCCAGGGATTGCCTTTTCTATAGTAAATTATTCAAAAAATAATTTTCTACTGTCGCAAATTTTAATTACGCCAGGGATTGCCTTTTCTATAGTAAATTTTGCATAAAATTATTTGCTACTGTCGCAAATTTTAATTACGCCAGGGATTGCCTTTTCTATAGTAAATTTTTCAAAAAATAATTTTTTACTGTCGCAAATTTTAAGTGCGCCAGGGATTGCCTTTTTTATAGTAAATTATTCAAAAAATAATTTTTTACTATCGGAAATTTTAATTACGCCAGGGATAGCCTTTTCTATAGTAAATTATTCAAAAAATAATTTTCAACTGGCGTAATTAAAATAATTTTTTACTGTCGCAAATTTTAAATACGCCAGGGATTGCCTTTTCTATAGTAAATTATTCAAAAAATAATTTTCAGCTGTCGCAAATTTCAAATCCGCCAGGGATTGCCTTTTCTATAGTAAATTATTCAAAAAATAATTTTCAACTGTCGCAAATTTCAAATCCGCCAGGGATTGCCTTTTCTATAGTAAATTATTCAAATAATAATTTTCTACTGCCGCAAATTTTAATTACGCCAGGGATTGCCTTTTCTATAGTAAACTTTTCAAAAAATAATTTTCTAATGTCGCAAATTTTAATTACGCCAGGGATTGCCTTTTCTATAGTAAATTATTCAAAAAATAATTTTTTACTGTCGCAAATTTTAATTACGCCAGGGATTGCCTTTTCTATAGTAAATTATTCAAAAAATAATATTCAACTGTCGCAAATTTTAATTACGCCAGGGATTGCCTTTTTTATAGTAAATTATTCAAAAAATAATTTTTTACTGTCGCAAATTTCAAATCAGCCAGGGATTGCCTTTTCTATAGTAAATTATTCAAAAAATAATTTTATACTGTCGCAAATTTTAATTGCGCCAGGGATTGCCTTTTCTACAGTAAATTATTCAAAAAATAATTTTTTACTGTCGCAAATTTTAATTACGCCAGGGATTGCCTTTTCTATAGTAAATTATTCAAAAAATAATTTTCAACTGTCGCAAATTTCAAATCCGCCAGGGATTGCCTTTTCTATAGTAAATTATTCAAAAAATAATTTCTTACTGTCGCAAATTTCAAATCCGCCAGGGATTGCCTTTTCTATAGTAAATTATTCAAAAAATAATTTTTTACTATCGCAAGTTTTAATTACGCCAGGGATTGCCTTTTCTATAGTAAATTATTCAAAAAATAATTTTCAACTGTCGCAAATTTTAATTACGCCAGGGATTGCCTTTTCTATAGTAAATTATTCAAAAAATAATTTTCAACTGTCGCAAATTTCAAATCCGCCAGGGATTGCCTTTTCTATAGTAAATTATTCAAAAAATAATTTCTTACTGTCGCAAATTTCAAATCCGCCAGGGATTGCCTTTTCTACAGTAAATTATTCAAAAAATAATTTTATACTGTCGCAAATTTTAATTGCGCCATGGATTGCCTTTTCTACAGTAAATTATTCAAAAAATAATTTTTTACTGTCGCAAATTTTAATTACGCCAGGGATTGCCTTTTCTATAGTAAATTACTCAAAAAATAATTTTCTACTGTCGCAAATTTCAAATCCGCCAGGGATTGCCTTTTCTATAGTAAATTTTTCAAAAAATAATTTTTTACTGTCGCAAATTTTAATTACGCCAGGGATTGCCTTTTCTATAGTAAACTTTTCAAAAAATAATTTTCTACTGTCGCAAATTTTAATTACGCCAGGGTTTGCCTTTTCTATAGTAAATTATTCAAAAAATAATTTTCTACTGTCGCAAATTTTAATTACGCCAGGGATTGCCTTTTCTACAGTAAATTTTGCAAAAAAATAATTTTTTACTGTCGCAAATTTTAAATATCCCAGGGATTGCCTTTTCTATAGTAAATTATTCAAAAAATAATTTTCTACTGTCGCAAATTTTAATTACGCCAGGGATTGCCTTTTCTATAGTAAACTTTTCAAAAAATAATTTTTTACTGTCACAAATTTTAAATACGCCAGGGATTGCCTTTTCTATAGTAAATTATTCAAAAAATAATTTTCTACTGTCGCAAATTTTAAGTGCGCCAGGGATTTCCTTTTCTACAGTAAATTTTTCAAAAAATAATTTTCAACTGTCGCAAATTTTAATTGCGCCAGGGATTGCCTTTTCTATAGTAAATTATTCAAAAAATAATTTTTTACTGTCGCAAATTTCAAATCCGCCAGGGATTGCCTTTTCTATAGTAAATTATTCAAAAAATAATTTTTTACTATCGCAAATTTTAAGTGCGCCAGGGATTGCCTTTTCTATAGTAAATTATTCAAAAAATAATTTTATACTGTCGCAAATTTTAATTACGCCGGGGATTGCCTTTTCTATAGTAAATTATTCAAAAAATAATTTTTTACTATCGCAAGTTTTAATTGCGCAAGGGATTGCCTTTTCTATAGTAAATTATTCAAAAAATAATTTTTTACTGTCGCAAATTTTAATTACGCCAGGGATTGCCTTTTCTATAGTAAATTATTCAAAAAATAATTTTCAAATGTCGTAAATTTTAATTGCGCCAGGGATTGCCTTTTCTATAGTAAATTATTCAAAAATAATTTTTTACTGTCGCAAATTTTAATTACGCCAGGGATTGCCTTTTCTATAGTAAATTATTCAAAAAATAATTTTCTACTGTCGCAAATTTCAAATCCGCCAGGGATTGCCTTTTCTATAGTAAATTATTCAAAAAATAATTTTTTACTGTCGCAAATTTTAATTACGCCAGGGATTGCCTTTTCTATAGTAAACTTTTCAAAAAATAATTCTCTACTGTCGCAAATTTTAATTACGCCAGGGATTGCCTTTTCTATAGTAAATTATTCAAAAAATAATTTTCAACTGTTGCAAATTTCAAATCCGCCAGGGATTGCCTTTTCTATAGTAAATTATTCAAAAAATAATTTTTTACTATCGCAAGTTTTAATTGCGCCAGGGATTGCCTTTTCTATAGTAAATTATTCAAAAAATAATCTTCAACTGTCGCAAATTTTAATTACGCTAGGGATTGCCTTTTCTATAGTAAATTATTCAAAAAATAATTTTCAACTGTCGCAAATTTCAAATCCGCAAGGGATTGCCTTTTCTATAGTAAATTATTCAAAAAATAATTTTTTACTAGCGCAAGTTTTAATTGCGCCAGAGATTGCCTTTTCTATAGTAAATTATTCAAAAAATAATTTTTTACTGTCGCAAATTTTAATTACGCCAGGGATTGCCTTTTCTATAGTAAATTATTCAAAAAATAATTTTCAACTGTCGCAAATTTTAATTGCGCCAGGGATTGCCTTTTCTACAGTAAATTATTCAAAAAATAATTTTTTACTGTCGCAAATTTTAAATACGCCAGGGATTGCCTTTTCTATAGTACATTATTCAAAAAATAATTTTCAACTGTCGCAAATTTCAAATCCGCCAGGGATTGCCTTTTCTATGTTAAATTATTCAAAAAATAATTTTCAACTGTCGCAAATTTCAAATCCGCCAGGTATTGCCTTTTCTATAGTAAATTATTCAAAAAATAATTTTATACTGTCGCAAATTTTAATTGCGCCAGGGATTGCCATTTCTACAGTAAATTATTCAAAAAATAATTTTTTACTGTCGCAAATTTTAATTACGCCAGGGATTGCCTTTTCTATAGTAAATTATTCAAAAAATAATTTCCTACTGTCGCAAATTTTAATTGCGCCAGGGATTGCCTTATCTATAGTAAATTATTCAAAAAATAATTTTATACTGTCGCAAATTTTAATTACGCCAGGGATTGCCTTTTCTATAGTAAATTATTCAAAAAATAATTTTTTACTGTCGCAAATTTTAAGTGCGCCAGGGATTGCCTTTTCTATAGTAAATTTTGCAAAAAATAATTTTCAACTGTCGCAAATTTCAAATCCGCCAGGGATTGCCTTTTCTATAGTAAATTATTCAAAAAATAATTTTCAACTGTCGCAAATTTCAAATCCGCCAGGGATTGCCTTTTCTATAGTAAACTTTTCAAAAAATAATTTTCTACTGTCGCAAATTTTAATTGCGCCAGGATTGCCTTTTCTATAGTAAATTATCCAAAAAATAATTTTCAACTGTCGCAAATTTTAATTGCGCCAGGTATTTCCTTTTCTATAGTAAATTATTCAAAAAATAATTTTTTACTGTCGCAAATTTTAAGTGCGCCAGGGATTGCCTTTTCTATAGTAAATTTTGCAAAAAATAATTTTCAACTGTCGCAAATTTTAATTAAGCCAGGGATTGCCTTTTCTATAGTAAACTTTTCAAAAAATAATTTTCTACTGTCGCAAATTTTAATTACGCCAGGGATTGCCTTTTCTATAGTAAATTATTCAAAAAATAATTTTTTACTGTCGCAAATTTTAATTACGCCAGGGATTGCCTTTTCTATAGTAAATTTTGCAAAAAATAATTTTGAACTGTCGCAAATTTCAAATCCGCCAGGGATTGCCTTTTCTATAGTAAATTATTCAAAAAATAATTTTCTACTGTCGAAAATTTTAATTGCGCCAGGGATTGCCTTTTCTATAGTAAATTATTCAAAAAATAATTTTTTACTGTCGCAAATTTTAATTACGCCGGGGATTGCCTTTTCTATAGTAAATTTTGAAAAAAAATAATTTTTTACTGTCGCAAATTTTAAATATCCCAGGGATTACCTTTTCTATAGAAAATTATTCAAAAAATTATTTTTTACTATCGCAAGTTTTAATTGCGCCAAGGATTGCCTTTTCTACAGTAAATTATTCAAAAAATAATTTTTTACTGTCGCAAATTTTAAATACGCCAGGGATTGCCTTTTCTATAGTAAATTATTTAAAAAATAATTTTCTACTGTCGCAAATTTTAATTTCGCCAGGGATTGCCTTTTCTATAGTAAATTATTCAAAAAATAATTTTCAACTGTCGCAAATTTTAATTGCGCCAAAGATTGCCTTTTCTATAGTAAATTATTCAAAAAATTATTTTTTACTGTCGCAAATTTTAATTGCGCCAGGGATTGCCTTTTCTATAGTAAATTATTCAAAAAATAATTTTCAACTGTCGCAAATTTTAATTACGCCAGGGATTGCCTTTTCTATAGTAAACTTTTCAAAAAATAATTTTCTACTTTCGCAAATTTTAATTACGCCAGGGATTGCCTTTTCTATAGTAAATTTTGCAAAAAATAATTTTCAACTGTCGCAAATTTTAATTACGCCAGGGATTGCCTTTTCTATAGTAAACTTTTCAAAAAATAACTTTCTATTGTCGCAAATTTTAATTACGCCAGGGATTGCCTTTTCTATAGTAAACTTTTCAAAAAATAATTTTCAACTGTCGCAAATTATAATTGCGCCAGGGGATTGCCTTTTCTATAGTAAATTATTCAAAAAATAATTTTTTACTGTCGCAAATTTTAATTACACCAAGGATTGCCTTTTCTATAGTAAACTTAGCAAAAAATAATTTTCAACTGTCGCAAATTTTAATTGCGCCAGGGATTGCCTTTTCTATAGTAAATTATTCAAAAAATAATTTTCAACTGTCGCAAATTTTAATTACGCCAGGGATTGCCCTTTTCCTATAGTAAATTATTCAAAAGAATAATTTTTTTACTGTCGCAAATTTTAAGTGCGCCAGGGATTGCCTTTTCTATAGTAAATTATTCAAAAATAATTTTCAACTGTCGCAAATTTTAATTACGCCAGGGATTGCCTTTTCTATAGTAAATTATTCAAAAAATAATTTTCAACTGTCGCAAATTTCAAATCCGCCAGGGATTGCCTTTTCTATAGTAAATTATTCAAAAAATAATTTTTTACTGTCGCAAATTTCAAATCCGCCAGGAATTTGCCTTTTCTACAGTAAATTATTCAAAAAATAATTTTATACTGTCGCACATTTTAATTGCGCCATGGATTGCCTTTTCTACAGTAAATTATTCAAAAAATAATTTTTTACTGTCGCAAATTTTTAATTACGCCAGGGATTGCCTTTTCTATAGTAAATTACTCAAAAAATAATTTTCTTACTGTCGCAAATTTCAAATCCGCCAGGGATTGCCTTTTCTATAGTAAATTATTCAAAAAATAATTTTTTACTGTCGCAAATTTTAATTGCGCCAGGGATTGCCTTTTCTATAGTAAATTATTCAAAAAATAATTTTTTACTGTCGCAAATTTTAATTGCGCCAGGGATTTGCCTTTTCTATAGTAAATTATTCAAAAAATAATTTTTTACTGTCGCAAATTTTAAGTGCGCCAGGGATTGCCTTTTCTATAGTAAATTATTCAAAAAATAATTTTATACTGTCGCAAATTTTAATTACGCCAGGGATTGCCTTTTCTATAGTAAATTATTCAAAAATATAATTTTTTACTGTCGCAAATTTTAATTGCGCCAGGGATTGCCTTTTCTATAGTAAATTATTCAAAAAATAATTTTCAACTGTCGCAAATTTTAATTGCGCCAGGGATTGCCTTTTCTATAGTAAATTATTCAAAAAATAATTTTTTACTGTCGCAAATTTTAAGTGCGCCAGGGATTGCCTTTTCTATAGTAAATTATTCAAAAAAATAATTTTTTACTGTCGCAAATTTTAATTGCGCCAGGGATTGCCTTTTCTATAGTAAATTATTCAAAAAATAATTTTTTACTGTCGCAAATTTTAATTGCGCCAGGGATTGCCTTTTCTATAGTAAATTATTCAAAAAATAATTTTATACTGTCGCAAATTTTAATTACGCCAGGGATTGCCTTTTCTATAGTAAATTATTCAAAAAATAATTTTCAACTGTCGCAAATTTTAATTGCGCCAGGGATTGCCTTTTCTATAGTAAATTATTCAAAAAATAATTTTTTACTGTCGCAAATTTTAATTGCGCCAGGGATTGCCTTTTCTATAGTAAATTTTGGAAAAAAATAATTTTTTACTGTCGCAAATTTTAAATATCCCAGGGATTGCCTTTTCTATAGTAAATTATTCAAAAAATAATTTTCTACTGTCGCAAATTTTAATTACGCCAGGGATTGCCTTTTCTATAGTAAATTATTCAAAAAATAATTTTCAACTGTCGCAAATTTTAATTGCGCCAGGGATTGCCTTTTCTATAGTAAATTATTCAAAAAATAATTTTTTACTGTCGCAAATTTTAAGTGCACCAGGGATTGCCTTTTCTATAGTAAATTTTGCAAAAAAATAATTTTATACTGTCGCAAATTTCAAATCCGCCAGGGATTGCCTTTTCTATAGTAAATTATTCAAAAAATAATTTTCAACTGTCGCAAATTTCAAATCCCGCCAGGGATTGCCTTTTCTATAGTAAATTATTCAAAAAATAATTTTCAACTGTCGCAATTTTTAATTAGGCCAGGGATTGCCTTTTCTATAGTAAATTATTCAAAAAATAATTTTCAACTGTCGCAAATTTTAATTACGCCAGGGTTTTGCCTTTTCTATAGTAAATTATTCAAAAAATAATTTTCTACTGTCGCAAATTTTAATTACGCCAGGGATTGCCTTTTCTATAGTAAATTATTCAAAAAATAATTTTCTATTGTCGCAAATTTTCCAGGGATTGCCTTTTCTATAGTAAATTATTCAAAAAATAATTTTCTATTGTCGCAAATTTTAATTAAGCCAGGGATTGCCTTTTCTATAGTAAATTATTCAAAAAATAATTTTTTACTGTCGCAAATTTAATTGCGCCAGGGATTGCCTTTTCTATAGTAAATTATTCAAAAAATAATTTTCAACTGTCGCAAATTTTAATTACGCCAGGGATTGCCTTTTTTTATAGTAAACTTTTCAAAAAATAATTTTTTACTGTCGCAAATTTTAATTGCGCCAGGGATTGCCTTTTCTATAGTAAATTATTCAAAAAATAATTTTCAACTGTCGCAAATTTTAATTACGCCAGGGATTGCCTTTTCTATAGTAAATTATTCAAAAAATAATTTTCAACTGTCGCAAATTTTAATTACGCCAGGGATTGCCTTTTCTATAGTAAACTTTTCAAAAAATAATTTTCTATTGTCGCAAATTTTAATTACGCCAGGGATTGCCTTTTCAATAGTAAATTATTCAAAAAATAATTTTCTACTGTCGCAAATTTTAATTACGCCAGGGATTGCCTTTTCTATAGTAAATTATTCAAAAAATAATTTTAAACTGTCGCAAATTTTAATTGCGCCAGGGTTTGCCTTTTCTATAGTAAATTATTCAAAAAATAATTTTTTTACTGTCGCAAATTTTAAATACGCCAGGGATTGCCTTTTCTATAGTAAATTATTCAAAAAATAATTTTCAACTGTCGCAAATTTTAATTGCGCCAGGGATTGCCTTTTCTATAGTAACTTATTCAAAAAATAATTTTCTACTGTCGCAAATTTTAATTACGCCAGGGATTGCCTTTTCTATAGTAAATTATTCAAAAAATAATTTTCTACTGTCGCAAATTTTAATTACGCCAGGGATTGCCTTTTCTATAGTAAATTATTCAAAAAATAATTTTCTACTGTCGCAAATTTTAATTACGCCAGGGATTGCCTTTTCTATAGTAAATTATTCAAAAAATAATTTTTTACTGTCGCAAATTTCAAATCCGCCAGGGATTGCCTTTTCTATAGTAAATTATTCAAAAAATAATTTTCAACTGTCGCAAATTTCGAATCCGCCAGGGATTGCCTTTTCTATAGTAAATTATTCAAAAAATAATTTTCAACTGTCGCAAATTTTAATTGTGCCAGGGATTGCCTTTTCTATAGTAAATTATTCAAAAAATAATTTTTTACTGTCGCAAATTTTAAGTGCGCCAAGGATTGCCTTTTCTATAGTAAATTATTCAAAAACTAATTTTTTACTGTCGCAAATTTTAAGTGCGCCAGGGATTGCCTTTTCTATAGTAAATTATTCAAAAAATAATTTTATACTGTCGCAAATTTTAATTACGCCAGGGATTGCCTTTTCTATTGTAAATTATTCAAAAAATAATTTTCTACTGTCGCAAATTTTAATTACGCCAGGGATTGCCTTTTCTATAGTAAATTATTCAAAAAATAATTTTCTACTGTTGCAAATTTTAATTACGCCAGGGATTGCCTTTTCTATAGTAAATTATTCAAAAAATAATTTTCAACTGTCGCAAATTTCGAATCCGCCAGGTATTGCCTTTTCTATAGTAAATTATTCAAAAAATAATTTTCAACTGTCGCAAATTTCAAATCCGCCAGGGATTGCCTTTTCTATAGTAAATTATTCAAAAAATAATTTTATACTGTCGCAAATTTTAATTGCGCCAGGGATTGCCTTTTCTATAGTAAATTATTCAAAAAATAATTTTCAACTGTCGCAAATTTTAATTACGCCAGGGATTGCCTTTTCTATAGTAAATTATTCAAAAAATAATTTTCAACTATCGCAAATTTTAATTACGCCAGGGATTGCCTATTCTATAGTAAATTATTCAAAAAATAATTTTATACTGTCGCAAATTTTAATTGCGCCAGGGATTGCCTTTTCTATAGTAAATTATTCAAAAAATAATTTTTTACTGTCGCAAATTTTAATTACGCCAGGGATTGCCTTTTCTATAGTAAATTATTCAAAAAATAATTTTCTACTATCGCAAATTTTAATTGCGCCAGGGATTGCCTTTTCTATAGTAAATTATTCAAAAAATAATTTTCAACTGTCGCAAATTTTAATTACGCCAGGGATTGCCTTTTCTATAGTAAATTATTCAAAAAATAATTTTCAACTGTCGCAAATTTCAAATCCGCCAGGGATTGCCTTTTCTATAGTAAATTATTCAAAAAATAATTTTCAACTGTCGCAAATTTTAATTGCGCCAGGGATTGCCTTTTCTATAGTAAATTATTCAAAAAATAATTTTTTACTGTCGCAAATTTTAATTACGCCAGGGATTGCCTTTTCTATAGTAAATTATTCAAAAAATAATTTTCTATTGTCGCAAATTTTAATTACGCGAGGGATTGCCTTTTCCATAGTAAATTATTCAAAAAATAATTTTCTACTGTCGCAAATTTTAATTACGCCAGGGATTGCCTTTTCTATAGTAAATTATTCAAAAAATAATTTTAAACTGTCGCAAATTTCAAATCCGCCAGGAATTGCCTTTTCTATAGTAAATTATTCAAAAAATAATTTTCTACTGTCGCAAATTTTAATTGCGCCAGGGATTGCCATTTCTATAGTAAATTATTCAAAAAATAATTTTTTACTGTCGCAAATTTCAAATCCGCCAGGGATTGCCTTTTCTATAGTAAATTATTCAAAAAATAATTTTCAACTGTTGCAAATTTTAATTGCGCCAGAGATTGCCTTTTCTATAGTAAACTTTTCAAAAATAATTTTCTACTGTCGCAAATTTTAATTACGTCAGGGATTGCCTTTTCTATAGTAAATTATTCAAAAAATAATTTTATACTGTCGCAAATTTTAATTAAGCCAGGGATTGCCTTTTCTATAGTAAATTATTCAAAAAATAATTTCAACTGTCGCAAATTTTTAATTGCGCCAGGGATTGCCTTTTCTATAGTAAATTATTCAAAAAATAATTTTATACTGTCGCAAATTTTAATTAAGCCAGGGATTGCCTTTTCTATAGTAAATTATTCAAAAAATAATTTTCAACTGTCGCAAATTTTAATTGCGCCAGGGATTGCCTTTTCTATAGTAAATTATTCAAAAAATAATTTTTTACTGTCGCAAATTTTAAGTGCGCCAAGGATTGCCTTTTCTATAGTAAATTATTCAAAAACTAATTTTTTACTGTCGCAAATTTTAAGTGCGCCAGGGATTGCCTTTTCTATAGTAAATTATTCAAAAAATAATTTTATACTGTCGCAAATTTTAATTACGCCAGGGATTGCCTTTTCTATTGTAAATTATTCAAAAAATAATTTTCTACTGTCGAAAATTTTAATTACGCCAGGAATTGCCTTTTCTATAGTAAATTATTCAAAAAATAATTTTCTACTGTCGCAAATTTTAATTACGCCAGGGATTGCCTTTTCTATAGTAAATTATTCAAAAAATAATTTTCAACTGTCGCAAATTTCGAATCCGCCATGTATTGCCTTTTCTATAGTAAATTATTCAAAAAATAATTTTCAACTGTCGCAAATTTCAAATCCGCCAGGGATTGCCTTTTCTATAGTAAATTATTCAAAAAATAATTTTCTACTGTCGCAAATTTTAATTGCGCCAGGGATTGCCTTTTCTATAGTAAATTATTCAAAAAATAATTTTCAACTGTCGCAAATTTTAATTAGGCCAGGGATTGCCTTTTCTATAGTAAATTATTCAAAAAATAATTTTCAACTGTCGCAAATTTTAATTACGCCAGGGATTGCCTTTTCTATAGTAAATTATTCAAAAAATAATTTTATAATGTCGCAAATTTTAATTGCGCCAGGGATTGCCTTTTCTATAGTAAATTATTCAAAAAATAATTTTTTACTGTCGCAAATTTTAATTACGCCAGGGATAGCCTTTTCTATAGTAAATTATTCAAAAAATAATTTTCTACTCTCGCAAATTTTAATTGCGCCAGGGATTGCCTTTTCTATAGTAAATTATTCAAAAAATAATTTTCAACTGTCGCAAATTTTAATTACGCCAGGGATTGCCTTTTCTATAGTAAATTATTCAAAAAATAATTTTCAACTGTCGCAAATTTCAAATCCGCCAGGGATTGCCTTTTCTATAGTAAATTATTCAAAAAATAATTTTCAACTGTCGCAAATTTCAAATCCGCCAGGAATTGCCTTTTCTATAGTAAATTATTCAAAAAATAATTTTCTACTGTCGCAAATTTTAATTGCGCCAGGGATTGCCTTTTCTATAGTAAATTTTTCAAAAAATAATTTTTTACTGTCGCAATTTTTAAGTGCGCCAGGGATTGCCTTTTCTATAGTAAATTTTGCAAAAAATAATTTTCACCTGTCGCAAATTTTAATTGCGCCAGGGATTGCCTTTTCTATAGTAAACTTTTCAAAAAATAATTTTCTACTGTCGCAAATTTTAATTACGTCAGGGATTGCCTTTTCTATAGTAAACTTTTCAAAAAATAATTTTTTAATGTCGCAAATTTTAAATATCCCAGGGATTGCCTTTTCTATAGTAAATTATTCAAAAAATAATTTTTTACTGTCGCAAATTTTAAGTGCGCCAGGGATTGCCTTTTCTCTAGTAAATTATTCAAAAAATAATTTTATACTGTCGCAAATTTTAATTACGCCAGGGATTGCCTTTTCTATAGTAAATTATTCAAAAAATAATTTTTTACTGTCGCAAATTTTAAATATCCCAGGGATTGCCTTTTCTATAGTAAATTATTCAAAAAATAATTTTCAACTGTCGCAAATTTTAATTACGCCAGGGATTGCCTTTTCTATAGTAAATTATTCAAAAAATAATTTGCAACTGTCGCAAATTTTAATTGCGCCAGGGATTGCCTTTTCTATAGTAAATTATTCAAAAAATAATTTTCAACTGTCGCAAATTTTAATTACGCCAGGGATTGCCTTTTCTATAGTAAACTTTTCAAAAAATAATTTTTTAATGTCGCAAATTTTAAATATCCCAGGGATTGCCTTTTCTATAGTAAATTATTCAAAAAATAATTTTTTACTGTCGCAAATTTTAAATATCCCAGGGATTGCCTTTTCTATAGTAAATTATTCAAAAAATAATTTTCAACTGTCGCAAATTTTAATTACGCCAGGGATTGCCTTTTCTATAGTAAATTATTCAAAAAATAATTTTCAACTGTCGCAAATTTTAAATTGCGCCAGGGATTGCCTTTTCTATAGTAAATTATTCAAAAAATAATTTTCAAGTGTCGCAAATTTTAATTACGCCAGGGATTGCCTTTTCTATAGTAAATTATTCAAAAAATAATTTTCAACTATCGCAAATTTTAATTACGCCAGGGATTGCCTTCTCTATAGTGAATTATTCAAAAAATAATTTTTTACTGTCGCAAATTTTAAATACGCCAGGGATCGCCTTTTCTATAGTAAATTATTCAAAAAATAATTTTCAACTGTCGCAAATTTTAATTGCGCCAGGGATTGCCTTTTCTAAAATTATTCAAAAAATAATTTTCTACTGTCGCAAATTTTAATTACCCCAGGGATTGCCTTTTCTATAGTAAATTATTCAAAAAATAATTTTCTACTGTCGCAAATTTTAATTACGCCAGGGATTGCCTTTTCTATAGTAAATTATTCAAAAAATAATTTTCTACTGTCGCAAATTTTAATTACGCCTGGGATTGCCTTTTCTATAGTAAATTATTCAAAAAATAATTTTTTACTGTCGCAAATTTCAAATCGGCCAGGGATTGCCTTTTCTATAGTAAATTATTCAAAAAATAATTTTCTACTGTCGCAAATTTTAATTACGCCAGGGATTGCCTTTTCTATAGTAAATTATTCAAAAAATAATTTTCTACTGTCGCAAATTTTAATTACGCTAGGGATTGCCTTTTCTATAGTAAATTATTCAAAAAATAATTTTATACTTTCGCAAATTTTAATTACGCCAGGGATTGCCTTTTCTATAGTAAATTATTCAAAAAATAATTTTCAACTGTCGCAAATTTTAATTGCGCCAGGGATTGCCTTTTCTATAGTAAATTATTCAAAAAATAATTTTTTACTGTCGCAAATTTTAAGTGCGCCAGGTATTGCCTTTTCTATAGTAAATTATTCAAAAAATAATTTTCTACTGTCGCAAATTTTAATTATGCCAGGGATTGCGTTTTCTATAGTAAATTATTCAAAAAATAATTTTATACTGTCGCAAATTTTAATTACGCCAGGGATTGCCTTTTCTATAGTAAATTATTCAAAAAATAATTTTCAACTGTCGCAAATTTTAAATACGCCAGGGATTGCCTTTTCTATAGTAAATTATTCAAAAAATAATTTTATAATGTCGCAAATTTTAATTACGCCAGGGATTGCCTTTTCTATAGTAAATTATTCGAAAAATAATTTCTTACTGTCGCAAATTTTAAATACGCCAGGGATTGCCTTTTCTATAGTAAATTATTCAAAAAAATAATTTTCAACTGTCGCAAATTTTATATACGCCGGGATTGCCTTTTCTATAGTAAATTATTCAAAAAATAATTTTATAATGTCGCAAATTTTAATTACGCCAGGGATTGCCTTTTCTATAGTAAATTATTCGAAAAATAATTTCTTACTGTCGCAAATTTTAAATACGCCAGGGATTGGCTTTTCTATAGTAAATTATTCAAAAAATAATTTTCAACTGTCGCAAATTTTAAATACGCCAGGGATTGCCTTTTCTATAGTAAATTATTCAAAAAATAATTTTCAACTGTCGCAAATTTTAAATACGCCAGGGATTGCCTTTTCTATAGTAAATTATTCAAAAAATAATTTTCTACTGTCGCAAATTTTAATTACGCCAGGGATTGCCTTTTCTATAGTAAATTATTCAAAAAATAATTTTATACTGTCGCAAATTTTAATTACGCCAGGGATTGCCTTTTCTATAGTAAATTATTCAAAAAATAATTTTTTACTGTCGCAAATTTTAAGTGCGCCAGTATTGCCTTTTCTATAGCAAATTATTCAAAAAATAATTTTTTACTGTCGCAAATTTTAAGTGCGCCAGGGATTGCCTTTTCTATAGTAAATTATTCAAAAAATAATTTTTTACTCTCGCAAATTTCAATTTCGCCAGGTAAATTTTTCACAATTTAATTTTTTACTGTCGCAAATTTTAAATACGCCAGGGATTGCCTTTTCTATAGTAAATTATTCAAAAAATAATTTTCTACTGTCGCAAATTTTAATTACGCCAGGGATTGCCTTTTCTATAGTACATTATTCAAAAAATAATTTTCTACTGTCGCAAATTTTAATTACGCCAGGGATTGCCTTTTCTATAGTAAACTTTACAAAAAATAATTTTCTACTGTCGCAAATTTTAATTACGCCAGGGATTGCCTTTTCTATAGTAAATTATTCAAAAAATAATTTTATACTGTCGCAAATTTTAATTACGCCAGGGATTGCTTTTTCTATAGTAAATTATTCAAAAAATAATTTTATACTGTCGCAAATTTTAATAACGCCAGTGATTGCCTTTTCTATAGTAAATTATTCAAAAAATAATTTTCTACTGTCGCAAATTTTAATTACGCCAGGGATTGCCTTTTCTATAGTAAATTATTCAAAAAATAATTTTATACTGTCGCAAATTTTAATTGCGCCAGGGATTGCCTTTTCTATAGTAAATTATTCAAAAAATAATTTTTTACTGTCGCAAATTTTAATTGCGCCAGGGATTGCCTTTTCTATAGTAAATTATTCAAAAAATAATTTTCAACAGTCGCAAATTTTAATTACGCCAGGGATTGCCTTTTCTAGAGTAAATTATTCAAAAAATAATTTTCAACTGTCGCAAATTTTAATTGCGCCAGGGATTGCCTATTCTATAGTAAATTAATCAAAAAATAATTTTCAACTGTCGCAAATTTTAATTACGCCAGGGATTGCCTTTTCTATAGTAAATTATTCAAAAAATAATTTTCAACTGTCGCAAATTTAAATTACGCCAGGGATTGCCTTTTCTATAGTAAATTACTCAAAAAATAATTTTTTACTGTCGCAAATGTCAAATACGCCAGGGATTGCCTTTTCTATAGTAAATTATTCAAAAAATAATTTTCAAATGTCGCAAATTTTAATTGCGCCAGGGTTGCCTTTTCTATAGTAAATTATTCAAAAAATAATTTTCTACTGTCGCAAATTTTAATTGCCAGGGATTGCCTTTTCTATAGTAAATTATTCAAAAAATAAATTTCTACTGTCGCAAATTTTAATCACGCCAGGGATTGCCTTTTCTATAGAAAATTATTCAAAAAATAATTTTCTACTGTCGCAAATTTTAATTACGCCAGGGATTGCCTTTTCTATAGTAAATTATTCAAAAAATAATTTTTTACTGTCGCAAATTTCAAATCCGCCAGGGATTGCCTTTTCTATAGTAAATTATTCAAAAAATAATTTTCAACTGTCGCAAATTTTAATTGCGCCAGGGATTGCCTTTTCTATAGTAAATTATTCAAAAAATAATTTTTTACTGTCGCAAATTTTAAGTGCGCCAGGGATTGCCTTTTCTATAGTAAATTATTCAAAAAATAATTTTATACTGTCCCAAATTTTAAATACGCCAGGGATTGCCTTTTCTATAGTAAATTATTCAAAAAATAATTTTCAACTGTCGCAAATTTTAATTACGCCAGGGATTGTCTTTTCTATAGTAAATTATTCAAAAAATAATTTTTTACTGTCGCAAATTTCAAATCCGCCAGGGATTGCCTTTTCTATAGTAAATTATTCAAAAAATAATTTTATACTGTCGCAAATTTTAATTACGCCAGGGATTGCCTTTTCTATAGTAAATTATTCAAAAAATAATTTTCAACTGTCGCAAATTTTAATTACGCCAGGGATTGCCTTTTCTATAGTAAATTATTCAAAAAATAATTTTATACTGTCGCAAATTTTAATTACGCCAGGGATTGCTTTTTCTATAGTAAATTATTCAAAAAATAATTTTATACTGTCGCAAATTTTAATTACGCCAGTGATTGCCTTTTCTATAGTAAATTATTCAAAAAATAATTTTCTACTGTCGCAAATTTTAATTACGCCAGGGATTGCCTTTTCTATAGTAAATTATTCAAAAAATAATTTTATACTGTCGCAAATTTTAATTGCGCCAGGGATTGCCTTTTCTATAGTAAATTATTCAAAAAATAATTTTTTACTGTCGCAAATTTTAAATATCCCAAGGATTGCCTTTTCTATAGTAAATTATTCAAAAAATAATTTTCAACAGTCGCAAATTTTAATTACGCCAGGGATTGCCTTTTCTAGAGTAAATTATTCAAAAAATAATTTTCAACTGTCGCAAATTTTAATTGCGCCAGGGATTGCCTATTCTATAGTAAATTATTCAAAAAATAATTTTATACTGTCGCTAATTTTAATTACGCCAGGGATTGCCTTTTCTATAGAAAATTATTCAAAAAATAATTTTCTACTGTCGCAAATTTTAATTACGCCAGGGATTGCCTTTTCTATAGTAAATTATTCAAAAAATAATTTTTTACTGTCGCAAATTTCAAATCCGCCAGGGATTGCCTTTTCTATAGTAAATTATTCAAAAAATTATTTTATACTGTCGCAAATTTTAATTACGCCAGGGATTGCCTTTTCTATAGTAAATTATTCAAAAAATAATTTTCAACTGTCGCAAATTTTAATTACGCCAGGGATTGCCATTTCTATAGTTATTCAAAAAATAATTTTATACTGTCGCAAATTTTAATTACGCCAGGTATTGCCTTTTCTATAGTAAATTATTCAAAAAATAATTTCTTACTGTCGCAAATTTTAAATACGCCAGGGATTGCCTTTTCTATAGTAAATTATTCAAAAAATAATTTTTTACTGTCGCAAATTTTAAGTGCGCCAGGGATTGCCTTTTCTATAGTAAATTATTCAAAAAATAATTTTATACTGTCGCAAATTTTAAATACGCCAGGGATTGCCTTTTCTATAGTAAATTATTCAAAAAATAATTTTCAACTGTCGCAAATTTTAATTACGCCAGGGATTGCCTTTTCTATAGTAAATTATTCAAAAAAATAATTTTTTACTGTCGCAAATTTCAAATCCGCCAGGGATTGCCTTTTTCTATAGTAAATTATTCAAAAAATAATTTTATACTGTCGCAAATTTTAATTACGCCAGGGATTGCCTTTTCTATAGTAAATTATTCAAAAAATAATTTTCAACTGTCGCAAATTTTAATTACGCAGGGATTGCCTTTTCTATAGTAAATTATTCAAAAAATAATTTTATACTGTCGCAAATTTTAATCACGCCAGGGATTGCCTTTTCTATAGAAAATTATTCAAAAAATAATTTTCTACTGTCGCAAATTTTAATTACGCCAGGGATTGCCTTTTCTATAGTAAATTATTCAAAAAATAATTTTTTACTGTCGCAAATTTCAAATCCGCCAGGGATTGCCTTTTCTATAGTAAATTATTCAAAAAATAATTTTCAACTGTCGCAAATTTTAATTGCGCCAGGGATTGCCTTTTCTATAGTAAATTATTCAAAAAATAATTTTTTACTGTCGCAAATTTTAAGTGCGCCAGGGATTGCCTTTTCTATAGTAAATTATTCAAAAAATAATTTTATACTGTCGCAAATTTAAATACGCCAGGGATTGCCTTTTCTATAGTAAATTATTCAAAAATAATTTTCAACTGTCGCAAATTTTAATTACGCCAGGGATTGCCTTTTCTATAGTAAATTATTCAAAAAATAATTTTTTACTGTCGCAAATTTCAAATCCGCCAGGGATTGCCTTTTCTATAGTAAATTATTCAAAAAATAATTTTATACTGTCGCAAATTTTAATTACGCCAGGGATTGCCTTTTCTATAGTAAATTATTCAAAAAATAATTTTCAACTGTCGCAAATTTTAATTACGCCAGGGATTGCCTTTTCTATAGTAAATTATTCAAAAAATAATTTTATACTGTCGCAAATTTTAATTACGCCAGGGATTGCTTTTTCTATAGTAAATTATTCAAAAAATAATTTTATACTGTCGCAAATTTTAATTACGCCAGTGATTGCCTTTTCTATAGTAAATTATTCAAAAAATAATTTTCTACTGTCGCAAATTTTAATTGCGCCAGGGATTGCCTTTTCTATAGTAAATTATTCAAAAAATAATTTTTTACTGTCGCAAATTTTAAATATCCCAGGGATTGCCTTTTCTATAGTAAATTATTCAAAAAATAATTTTCAACAGTCGCAAATTTTAATTACGCCAGGGATTGCCTTTTCTAGAGTAAATTATTCAAAAAATAATTTTCAACTGTCGCAAATTTTAATTGCGCCAGGGATTGCCTATTCTATAGTAAATTATTCAAAAAATAATTTTATACTGTCGCTAATTTTAATTACGCCAGGGATTGCCTTTTCTATAGAAAATTATTCAAAAAATAATTTTCTACTGTCGCAAATTTTAATTACGCCAGGGATTGCCTTTTCTATAGTAAATTATTCAAAAAATAATTTTTTACTGTCGCAAATTTCAAATCCGCCAGGGATTGCCTTTTCTATAGTAAATTATTCAAAAAATAATTTTATACTCTCGCAAATTTTAATTACGCCAGGGATTGCCTTTTCTATAGTAAATTATTCAAAAAATAATTTTCAACTGTCGCAAATTTTAATTACGGCAGGGATTGCCTTTTCTATAGTAAATTATTCAAAAAATAATTTTATACTGTCGCAAATTTTAATTACGCCAGGTATTGCCTTTTCTATAGTAAATTATTCAAAAAATAATTTCTTACTGTCGCAAATTTTAAATACGCCAGGGATTGCCTTTTCTATAGTAAATTATCCAAAAAATAATTTTCAACTGTCGCAAATTTTAAATACGCCAGGGATTGCCTTTTCTATAGTAAATTATTCAAAAAATAATTTTCTACTGTCGCAAATTTTAATTACGCCAGGGATTGCCTTTACTATAGTAAATTATTCAAAAAATAATTTTTTACTGTCGCAAATTTTAAGTGCGCCAGGGATTGCCTTTTCTATAGTAAATTATTCAAAAAATAATTTTATACTGTCGCAAATTTTAATTACGCCAGGGATTGCCTTTTCTATAGTAAATTATTCAAAAAATAATTTTTTACTGTCGCAAATTTTAAGTGCGTCAGGGATTGCCTTTTCTATAGTAAATTATTCAAAAAATAATTTTTTACTGTCGCAAATTTTAAGTGCGCCAGGGATTGCCTTTTCTATAGTAAATTATTCAAAAAATAATTTTTTACTGTCGCAAATTTTAAGTGCGCCAGGGATTGCCTTTTCTATAGTAAATTATTCAAAAAATAATTTTTTACTCTCGCAAATTTCAATTTCGCCAGGTAAATTTTTCACAATTTAATTTTTTACTGTCGCAAATTTTAAATACGCCAGGGATTGCCTTTTCTATAGTAAATTATTCAAAAAATAATTTTCTACTGTCGCAAATTTTAATTACGCCAGGGATTGCCTTTTCTATAGTACATTATTCAAAAAATAATTTTCTACTGTCGCAAATTTTAATTACGCCAGGGATTGCCTTTTCTATAGTAAACTTTTCAAAAAATAATTTTCTACTGTCGCAAATTTTAATTACGCCAGGGATTGCCTTTTCTATAGTAAATTATTCAAAAAATAATTTTATACTGTCGCAAATTTTAATTGCGCCAGGGATTGCCTTTTCTATAGTAAATTATTCAAAAAATAATTTTATACTGTCGAAAATTTTAATTACGCGAGTGATTGCCTTTTCTATAGTAAATTATTCAAAAAATAATTTTCTACTGTCGCAAATTTTAATTACGCCAGGGATTGCCTTTTCTATAGTAAATTATTCAAAAAATAATTTTATACTGTCGCAAATTTTAATTGCGCCAGGGATTGCCTTTTCTATAGTAAATTATTCAAAAAATAATTTTTTACTGTCGCAAATTTTAAATATCCCAGGGATTGCCTTTTCTATAGTAAATTATTCAAAAAATAATTTTCAACTGTCGCAAATTTTAATTACGCCAGGGATTGCCTTTTCTATAGTAAATTATTCAAAAAATAATTTTCAACTGTCGCAAATTTTAATTGCGCCAGGGATTGCCTATTCTATAGTAAATTATTCAAAAAATAATTTTCAACTGTCGCAAATTTTAATTACGCCAGGGATTGCCTTTTCTATAGTAAATTATTCAAAAAATAATTTTCAACTGTCGCAAATTTAAATTACGCCAGGGATTGCCTTTTCTATAGTAAATTATTCAAAAAATAATTTTTTACTGTCGCAAATTTTAAATACGCCAGGGATTGCCTTTTCTATAGTAAATTATTCAAAAAATAATTTTCAACTGTCGCAAATTTTAATTGCGCCAGGGATTGCCTTTTCTATAGTAAATTATTCAAAAAATAATTTTCTACTGTCGCAAATTTTAATTACGCCAGGGATTGCCTTTTCTATAGTAAATTATTCAAAAAATAATTTTCTACCGTCGCAAATTTTAATTACGCCAGGGATTGCCTTTTCTATAGAAAATTATTCAAAAAATAATTTTCTACTGTCTCAAATTTTAATTACGCCAGGGATTGCCTTTTCTATAGTAAATTATTCAAAAAATAATTTTTTACTGTCGCAAATTTCAAATCCGCCAGGGATTGCCTTTTCTATAGTAAATTATTCAAAAAATAATTTTCAACTGTCGCAAATTTTAATTGCTCCAGGGATTGCCTTTTCTATAGTAAATTATTCAAAAAATAATTTTTTACTGTCGCAAATTTTAAGTGCGCCAGGGATTGCCTTTTCTATAGTAAATTATTCAAAAAATAATTTTATACTGTCGCAAATTTTAAATACGCCAGGGATTGCCTTTTCTATAGTAAATTATTCAAAAAATAATTTTCAACTGTCGCAAATTTTAATTACGCCAGGGATTGCCTTTTCTATAGTAAATTCTTCAAAAAATAATTTTTTACTGTCGCAAATTTCAAATCCGCCAGGGATTGCCTTTTCTATAGTAAATTATTCAAAAAATAATTTTATACTGTCGCAAATTTTAATTACGCCAGGGATTGCCTTTTCTATAGTAAATTATTCAAAAAATTATTTTCAACTCTCGCAAATTTTAATTACGCCAGGGATTGCCTTTTCTATAGTAAATTATTCAAAAAATAATTTTATACTGTCGCAAATTTTAATTACGCCAGGTATTGCCTTTTCTATAGTAAATTATTCAAAAAATAATTTCTTACTGTCGCAAATTTTAAATACGCCAGGGGTTGCCTTTTCTATAGTAAATTATTCAAAAAATAATTTTCAACTGTCGTAAATTTTAAATACGCCAGGGATTGCCTTTTCTACTGTCGCTAATTTTAATTACGCCAGGGATTGCCTTTACTATAGTAAATTATTCAAAAAATAATTTTTTACTGCCGCAAATTTTAAGTGCGCCAGGGATTGCCTTTTCTATAGTAAATTATTCAAAAAATAATTTTATACTGTCGCAAATTCTAATTACGCCAGGGATTGCCTTTTCTATAGTAAATTATTCAAAAAATAATTTTTTACTGTCGCAAATTTTAAGTGCGCCAGGGATTGCCTTTTCTATAGTAAATTATTCAAAAAATAATTTTTTACTGTCGCAAATTTTAAGTGCACCAGGGATTGCCTTTTCTATAGTAAATTATTCAAAAAATAATTTTTTACTCTCGCAAATTTCAATTTCGCCAGGTAAATTTTTCACAAATTAATTTTTTACTGTCGCAAATTTTAAATACGCCAGGGATTGCCTTTTCTATAGTAAATTATTCAAAAAATAATTTTTCTACTGTCGCAAATTTTAATTACGCCAGGGATTGCCTTTTCTATAGTAAATTATTCAAAAAATAATTTTCTACTGTCGCAAATTTTAATTACGCCAGCGATTGCCTTTTCTATAGTAAACTTTTCAAAAAATTATTTTCTACTGTCGCAAATTTTAATTACGCCAGGGAATGCCTTTTCTATAGTAAATTATTCAAAAAATAATTTTATACTGTCGCAAATTTTAATTACGCCAGGGATTGCCTTTTCTACTGTCGCTAATTTTAATTACGCCAGGGATTGCCTTTACTATAGTAAATTATTCAAAAAATAATTTTTTACTGTCGCAAATTTTAAGTGCGCCAGGGATTGCCTTTTCTATAGTAAATTATTCAAAAAATAATTTTATACTGTCGCAAATTCTAATTACGCCAGGGATTGCCTTTTCTATAGTAAATTATTCAAAAAATAATTTTTTACTGTCGCAAATTTTAAGTGCGCCAGGGATTGCCTTTTCTATAGTAAATTATTCAAAAAATAATTTTTTACTGTCGCAAATTTTAAGTGCACCAGGGATTGCCTTTTCTATAGTAAATTATTCAAAAAATAATTTTTTACTCTCGCAAATTTCAATTTCGCCAGGTAAATTTTTCACAAATTAATTTTTTACTGTCGCAAATTTTAAATACGCCAGGGATTGCCTTTTCTATAGTAAATTATTCAAAAAATAATTTTCTACTGTCGCAAATTTTAATTACGCCAGGGATTGCCTTTTCTATAGTAAATTATTCAAAAAATAATTTTCTACTGTCGCAAATTTTAATTACGCCAGCGATTGCCTTTTCTATAGTAAACTTTTCAAAAAATTATTTTCTACTGTCGCAAATTTTAATTACGCCAGGGAATGCCTTTTCTATAGTAAATTATTCAAAAAATAATTTTATACTGTCGCAAATTTTAATTACGCCAGGGATTGCCTTTTCTATAGTAAATTATTCAAAAAATAATTTTATACTGTCGCAAATTTTAATTACGCCAGGGATTGCCTTTTCTATAGTAAATTATTCAAAAAATAATTTTTTACTCTCGCAAATTTCAATTTCGCCAGGTAAATTTTTCACAAATTAATTTTTTACTGTCGCAAATTTTAAATACGCCAGGGATTGCCTTTTCTATAGTAAATTATTCAAAAAATAATTTTCTACTGTCGCAAATTTTAATTACGACAGGGATTGCCTTTTCTATAGTAAATTATTCAAAAAATAATTTTCTACTGTCGCAAATTTTAATTACGCCAGGGATTGCCTTTTCTATAGTAAACTTTTCAAAAAATAATTTTCTACTGTCGCAAATTTTAATTACGCCAGGGAATGCCTTTTCTATAGTAAATTATTCAAAAAATAATTTTATACTGTCGCAAATTTTAATTACGCCAGGGATTGCCTTTTCTATAGTAAATTATTCAAAAAATAATTTTATACTGTCGCAAATTTTAATTACGCCAGGGATTGCCTTTTCTATAGTAAATTATTCAAAAAATAATTTTCTACTGTCGCAAATTTTAATTGCGCCAGGGATTGCCTTTTCTATAGTAAATTATTCAAAAAATAATTTTTTACTGTCGCAAATTGTAATTGCGCCAGGGATTGCCTTTTCTATAGTAAATTATTCAAAAAATAATTTTCAACTGTCGCAAATTTTAATTACGCCAAGGATTGCCTTTTCTATAGTAAATTATTCAAAAAATAATTTTATACTGTCGCAAATTTTAATTACGCCAGCGATTGCCTTTTCTATAGGAAATTATTCAAAAAATAATTTTATACTGTCGCAAATTTTAACCACGCCAGGAATTGCCTTTTCTATAGTAAATTATTCAAAAAATAATTTTTGACTGTCACAAATTTTAAGTGCGCCAGGGATTGCCTTTTCTATAGTAAATTATTCAAAAAATAATTTTCAACTGTCGCAAATTTTAATTGCTCCAGGGATTGCCTTTTCTATAGTAAATTATTCAAAAAATAATTTTCTACTGTCGCAAATTTTAATTACGCCAGGGATTGCCTTTTCTATAGTAAATTATTCAAAAAATAATTTTCAACTGTCGAAAATTTTAATTACGCCAGGGATTGCCTTTTCTATAGTAAATTATTCAAAAAATAATTTTCTACTGTCGCAAATTTTAATTACGCCAGGGATTGCCTTTTCCATAGTAAATTATTCAAAAAATAATTTTCAACTGTCGCAAATTTTAATTACGCCAGGGATTGCCTTTTCTATAGTAAATTATTCAAAAAATAATTTTTTACTGTCGCAAATTTTAAGTGCTCCAGGGATTGCCTTTTCTATAGTAAATTATTCAAAAAATAATTTTCAACTGTCGCAAATTTTAATTGCGCCAGGGATTGCCTTTTCTATAGTAAATTATTCAAAAAATAATTTCTTGCTGTCGCAAATTTCAAATCCGCCAGGGATTGCCTTTCTTATAGTAAATTATTCAAAAAATAATTTTCTACTGTCGCAAATTTTAGTTGCGCCAGGGATTGCCTTTTCTATAGTAAATTATTCAAAAAATAATTTTCAACTGTCGCAAATTTTAATTACGCCAGGGATTGCCTTTTCTATAGTAAATTATTCAAAAAATAATTTTCTACTGTCGCAAATTTTAATTGCGCCAGGGATTGCCTTTTCTATAGTAAATTATTCAAAAAATAATTTTTTACTGTCGCAAATTTTAAATACGCCAGGGATTGCCTTTTCTATAGTAAATTATTCAAAGAATAATTTTCTACTGTCGCAAGTTTTAATTGCGCCAGGGATTGCCTTTTCTATAGTAAATTATTCAAAAAATAATTTTATACTGTCGCAAATTTTAATTACGCCAGGGATTGCCTTTTCTTTAGTAAATTATTCAAAAAAAAATTTTATACTGTCGCAAATTTTAATTGCGCCAGGGATTGCCTTTTCTATAGTAAATTATTCAAAAAATAATTTTTTACTGTCGCAAATTTTAATTATCCCAAGGATTGCCTTTTCTATAGTAAATTATTCAAAAAATAATTTTCAACTGTCGCAAATTTTAATTACGCCAGGGATTGCCTTTTCTATAGTAAATTATACAAAAAATAATTTTATACTGTCGCAAATTTTAATTACGCCAGGGATTGCCTTTTCTATAGTAAATAATTCAAAAAATAATTTTCAACTGTCGCACATTTTAATTGCGCCAGGTATTGCCTTTTCTATAGTAAATTATTCAAAAAATAATTTTTTACTGTCGCAAATTTTAAGTGCGCCAGGGATTGCCTTTTCTATAGTAAATTATTCAAAAAATAATTTTCTACTGTCGCAAATTTTAATTACGCCATGGATTGCCTTTTCTATAGTAAATTATTCAAAAAATAATTTTCTACTGCCGCAAATTTTAATTACGCCAGGGATTGCCTTTTCTATAGTAAATTATTCAAAAAATAATTTTCAACTGTCGCAAATTTTAATTACGCCAGGAATTGCCTTTTTTATAGTAAATTATTCAAAAGTAATTTTCTACTGTCGCAAATTTTAATTACGCCAGGGATTGCCTTTTCTATAGTAAATTTTTCAAAAAATAATTTTCTACTGTCGCAAATTTTAATTACGCCAGGGATTGCCTTTTCTATAGTAAATTATTCAAAAAATAATTTTCAACTGTCGCAAATTTTAATTACGCCAGGGATTGCCTTTTCTATAGTAAATTATTCAAAAAATAATTTTTTACTGTCGCAAATTTCAAATCCGCCAGGGATTGCCTTTTCTATAGTAAATTATTCAAAAAATAATTTTTTACAGTCGCAAATTTCAAATCAGCCAGGGATTGCCTTTTCTATAGTACATTATTCAATAAATAATTTTCAACTGTCGCAAATTTTAATTACGCCAGGGATTGCCTTTTCTATAGTAAATTATTCAAAAAATTATTTTCTACTGTCGCAAATTTTAATTACGCTAGGGATTGCCTTTTCTATAGTAAATTATTCAAAAAATAATTTTTTACTGTCGCAAATTTTAAATACGCCAGGGATTGCCTTTTCTATAGTAAATTTTGCAAAAAATATTTTTTTACTGTCGCAAATTTTAAATATCCCAGGGATTGCCTTTTCTATAGTAAATTTCTCACAAATTAATTTTTTACTGTCGCAAATTTTAAATCCGCCAGGGATTGCCTTTTCTATAGTAAATTATTCAAAAAATAATTTTCAACTGTCGCAAATTTTAATTACGCCAGGGATTGCCTTTTCTATAGTAAATTATTCAAAAATAATTTTATACTGTCGCAAATTTTAATTACGCCAGGGATTGCCTTTTCTATAGTAAATTATTCAAAAAATAATTTTCAATTGTCGCAAATTTTAATTGCGCCAGGGATTGCCTTTTCTATAGTAAATTTCTCACAAATTAATTTTTTACTGTCGCAAATTTTAATTGCGCCAGGGATTACCTTTTCTATAGTAAATTATTCAAAAAATAATTTTTCAACTGTCGCAAATTTTAATTACTCCAGGGATTGCCTTTTCTATAGTAAATTATTCAAAAAATAATTTTTTACTGTCGCAAATTTTAAATACGCCAGGGATTGCATTTTCTATAGTAAATTTTGCAAAAAAATAATTTTTTACTGTCGCAAATTTTAAATATCCCAGGGATTGCCTTTTCTATAGTAAATTTCTCACAAATTAATTTTTTACTGTCGCAAATTTTAAATCCGCCAGGGATTGCCTTTTCTATAGTAAATTATTCAAAAAATAATTTTCAACTGTCGCAAATTTTAATTACGCCAGGGATTGCCTTTTCTATAGTAAATTTCTCACAAATTAATTTTTTACTGTCGCAAATTTTAATTGCGCCAGGGATTGCCTTTTCTATAGTAAATTATTCAAAAAATAATTTTTTACTGTCGCAAATTTTAAGTGCGCCAGGGATTGCCTTTTCTATAGTAAATTATTCAAAAAATAATTTTCAACTGTCGCAAATTTTAATTACGCCAGGGATTGCCTTTTCTATAGTAAATTATTCAAAAAATAATTTTATACTGTCGCAAATTTTAATTACGCCAGGGATTGCCTTTTCTATAGTAAATTATTCAAAAAATAATTTTCAACTGTCGCAAATTTTAATTGCGCCAGGGATTGCCTTTTCTATAGTAAATTTCTCACAAATTAATTTTTTACTGTCGCAAATTTTAAGTGCGCCAGGGATTGCCTTTTCTATAGTAAATTATTCAAAAAATAATTTTTTACTGTCGCAAATTTTAAATACGCCAGGGATTGCCTTTTCTATAGTAAATTTTGCAAAAAAATAATTTTTTACTGTCGCAAATTTTAAATATCCCAGGGATTGCCTTTTCTATAGTAAATTATTCAAAAAATAATTTTCAACTGTCGCAAATTTTAATTACGCCAGGGATTGCCTTTTCTATAGTAAATTATTCAAAAAATAATTTTCAACTGTCGCAAATTTTAATTGCGCCAGGGATTGCCTTTTCTATAGTAAATTATTCAAAAAATAATTTTTTACTGTCGCAAATTTTAATTACGCCAGGGATTGCCTTTTCTATAGTAAATTATTCAAAAAATAATTTTCTACTGTCGCAAATTTTAATTACGCCAGGGATTACCTTTTCTATAGTAAATTATTCAAAAAATAATTTTATACTGTCGCAAATTTTAATTACGCCAGGGATTGCCTTTTCTATAGTAAATTATTCAAAAAATAATTTTCAACTGTCGCAAATTTTAATTGCGCCAGGGATTGCCTTTTCTATAGTAAATTATTCAAAAAATAATTTTTTACTGTCGCAAATTTCAAATCCGCCAGGGATTGCCTTTTCTATAGTAAATTATTCAAAAAATAATTTTATACTGTCGCAAATTTTAATTACGCTAGGGATTGCCTTTTCTATAGTAAATTATTCAAAAAATAATTTTTTACTGTCGCAAATTTTAAATATCCCAGGTATTGCCTTTTCTATAGTAAATTATTCAAAAAATAGTTTTATACTGTCGCAAATTTTAATTACGCCAGGGATTGCCTTTTCTATAGTAAATTATTCAAAAAATAATTTCTTACTGTCGCAAATTTTAAATACGCCAGGGATTGCCTTTTCTATAGTAAATTATTCAAAAAATAATTTTCAACTGTCAGAAATTTTAAATACGCCAGGGATTGCCTTTTCTATAGTAAATTATTCAAAAAATAATTTTCTACTGTCGCAAATTTTAATTACGCCAGGGATTGCCTTTCCTATAGTAAATTATTCAAAAAATAATTTTTTACTGTCGCAAATTTTAAGTGCGCCAGGGATTGCCTTTTCTATAGTAAATTATTCAAAAAATAATTTTATACTGTCGCAAATTTTAATTACGCCAGGGATTGCCTTTTCTATAGTAAATTATTCAAAAAATAATTTATACTGTCGCAAATTTTAATTGCGCCAGGGATTGCCTTTTCTATAGTAAATTATTCAAAAAATAATTTTTTACTGTCGCAAATTTTAAATATCCCAGGGATTGCCTTTTCTATAGTAAACTATTCAAAAAATAATTTTCCACTGTCGCAAATTTTAATTACGCCAGGGATTGCCTTTTCTATAGTAAATTATTCAAAAAATAATTTTCTACTGTCGCAAATTTTAATTACGCCAGGGATTGCCTTTTCTATAGTAAATTATTCAAAAAATAATTTTCAACTGTCGCAAATTTTAAATACGCCAGGGATTGCCTTTTCTATAGTAAATTATTCAAAAATAATTTTCTACTGTCGCAAATTTTAATTACGCCAGGGATTGCCTTTTCTATAGTAAATTATTCAAAAAATAATTTTCTACTATCGCAAATTTTAATTACGCCAGGGATTGCCTTTTTTATAGTAAATTATTCAAAAAATAATTTTCTGCTCTCGCAAATTTTAATTGCGCCAGGGATTGCCTTTTTTATAGTAAATTTTTCAAAAAATAATTTTTTACTGTCGCAAATTTTAATTACGCCAGGGATTGCCTTTTCTATAGTAAATTATTCAAAAAATAATTTTCAACTGTCGCAAATTTTAATTACGCCAGGGATTGCCTTTTCTATAGTAAATTATTCAAAAAATAATTTTATACTGTCGCAAATTTTAAATACGCCAGGGATTGCCTTTTCTATAGTAAATTATTCAAAAAATAATTTTCTACTGTCGCAAATTTTAATTACGCAGGGATTGCCTTTTCTATAGTAAATTATTCAAAAAATAATTCTCTACTGTCGCAAATTTTAATTACGCCAGGGATTGCCTTTTCTATAGTAAATTATTCAAAAAATAATTTTTTACTGTCGCAAATTTTAAGTGCGCCAGGGATTGCCTTTTCTATAGTAAATTATACAAAAAATAATTTTATACTGTCGCAAATTTTAATTACGCCAGGGATTGCCTTTTCTATAGTAAATTATTCAAAAAATAATTTTATACTGTCGCAAATTTTAATT
>CAWVNZ010001270.1:0-16000 GCA_963930735.1 Dioctria linearis
ATAGAAAAGGCAATCCCTGGCGTAATTAAAATTTGCGACAGTAGAAAAGTATTTTTTGCAAAATTTACTATAGAAAATGCAATCCCTGGCGCAATTAAAACTTGCGATAGTAAAAAATTATTTTTTGAATAATTTACTATAGAAAAGGCAATCCCTGGCGTATTTAAAATTTGCGACAGTAGAAAATTATTTTTTGAATAATTTACTATAATTTACTATAGAAAAGGCAATCCCTGGCGTAATTAAAATTTGCGACAGTAGAAAATTATTTTTTGCAAAATTTACTATAGAAAAGGCAATCCCTGGCGTAATTAAAATTTGCGACAGTAAACAATTATTTTTTGAATAACTTACTATAGAAAAGGCAATCCCTGGCGTAATTAAAATTTGCGACAGTAAAAAATTATTTTTTGAATAATTTACTATAGAAAAGGCAATCCCTGGCGTAATTAAAATTTGCGACAGTAGAAAATTATTTTTTGAATAATTTACTATAGAAAAGGCAATCCCTGGCGTAATTAAAATTTGCGAGAGTTGAAAATTATTTTTGAATAATTTACTATAGAAAAGGCAATCCCTGGCGTAATTAAAATTTGCGACAGTTGAAAATTATTTTTTGAATAATTTACTATAGAAAAGGCAATCCCTGGCGTATTTAAAATTTGCGACAGTATAAAATTATTTTTTGAATAATTTACTATAGAAAAGGCAATCCCTGGCGTAATTAAAATTTGCGACAGTATAAAATTATTTTTTGAATAATTTACTATAGGAAAGGCAATCCCTGGCGCACTTAAAATTTGCGAGAGTAGAAAATTATTTTTTGAATAATTTACTATAGAAAAGGCAACCCCTGGGATATTTAAAATTTGCGACAGTAAAAAATTATTTTTTGAATAATTTACTATAGAAAAGGCAATCCCTGGCGTAATTAAAATTTGCGACAATAGAAAATTATTTTTTTGAATAATTTACTATAGAAAAGGCAATCCCTGGCGTATTTAAAATTTGCGACAGTAGAAAATTATTTTTTGAATAATTTACTATAGAAAAGGCAATCCCTGGCGTAATTAAAATTTGCGACAGTAGAAAATAATTTTTTGAATAATTTACTGTAGAAAAGGCAATCCCTGGCGCAATTAAAACTTGCGATAGTAAAAAATTATTTTTTGAATAATTTACTATAGAAAAGGCAATCCCTGGCGCACTTAAAATTTGCGACAGTAGAAAATTATTTTTTGAATAATTTACTATAGAAAAGGCAATCCCTGGCGCACTTAAAATTTGCGACAGTAGAAAATTATTTTTTGAATAATTTACTATAGAAAAGGCAATCCCTGGCGCACTTAAAATTTGCGACAGTAGAAAATTATTTTTTGAATAATTTACTATAGAAAAGGCAATCCCTGGCGCACTTAAAATTTGCGACAGTAGAAAATTACTTTTTGAAAAATTTACTATAGAAAAGGCAATCCCTGGCGCACTTAAAATTTGCGACAGTAGAAAAATTTTTTTTGAATAATTTACTATAGAAAAGGCAATCCCTGGGATATTTAAAATTTGCGACAGTAAAAAATTATTTTTTGAAAAATTTACTATAGAAAAGGCAATCCCTGGCGTAATTAAAACTTGCGACAGTAAAAAATTATTTTTTGAATAATTTACTGTAGAAAAGGCAATCCCTGGCGTAATTAAGATTTGCGACAGTAGAAAATTATATTTTGAATAATTTACTATAGAAAAGGCAATCCCTGGCGTATTTAAAATTTGCGACAGTATAAAATTAATTTTTGAAAAATTTTACTATATAAAAGGCAATCCCTGGCGTAATTAAAATTTGCGACAGTAGAAAATTATTTTTTGATTAATTTACTGTAGAAAAGGCAATCCCTGGCGCAATTAAAACTTGCGATAGTAAAAAATTATTTTTTGAATAATTTACTATAGAAAAGGCAATCCCTGGCGTAATTAAAATTTGCGACAGTTGAAAATCATTTTTTGAATAATTTACTATAGAAAAGGCAATCCCTGGCGCAATTAAAATTTGCGACAGTATAAAATTAATTTTTGACAAATTTACTATATTAAAGGCAATCTCTGGCGTAATTAAAATTTGCGACAGTAGAAAATTATTTTTTGAATAATTTACTGTAGAAAAGGCAATCCCTGGCGTAATTAAAATTTGCGACAGTAGAAAATTATTTTTTGAATAATTTACTATAGAAAAGGCAATCCCTGGTGCAATTAAAATTTGCGACAGAAAAAAATTATTTTTTGCAAAATTTACTATAGAAAAGGCAATCCCTGGCGCAATTAAAATTTGCGACAGTAGAAAATTATTTTTTGCAAAATTTACTATAGAAAAGGCAAACCCTGGCGTAATTAAAATTTGCGACAGTAGAAAATTATTTTTTGAATAATTTACTATAGAAAAGGCAATCCCTGGCGTATTTAAAATTTGCGACAGTAGAAAATTATTTTTTGAATAATTTACTATAGAAAAGGCAATCCCTGGCGTAATTAAAATTTGCGACCGTAGAAAATTATTTTTTGCAAAATTTACTATAGAAAATGCAATCCCTGGCGCAATTAAAACTTGCGATAGTAAAAAATTATTTTTTGAATAATTTACTATAGAAAAGGCAATCCCTGGCGTATTTAAAATTTGCGACAGTAGAAAATTATTTTTTGAATAATTTACTATAGAAAAGGCAATCCCTGGCGTAATTAAATTTTGCGACAGTAGAAAATTATTTTTTGCAAAATTTACTATAGAAAAGGCAATCCCTGGGATATTTAAAATTTGCGACAGTAAAAAATTATTTTTTGAAAAATTTACTATAGAAAAGGCAATCCCTGGCGTAATTAAAACTTGCTACAGTAAAAAATTATTTTTTGAATAATTTACTATAGAAAAGGCAATCCCTGGCGTAATTAAAATTTGCGACAGTAGAAAATTATATTTTGAATAATTTACTATAGAAAAGGCAATCCCTGGCGTATTTAAAATTTGCGACAGTATAAAATTAATTTTTGAAAAATTTTACTATATAAAAGGCAATCCCTGGCGTAATTAAAATTTTCGACAGTAGAAAATTATTTTTTGAATAATTTACTGTAGAAAAGGCAATCCCTGGCGCAATTAAAACTTGCGATAGTAAAAAATTATTTTGTGAATAATTTACTATAGAAAAGGCAATCGCTGGCGTAATTAAAATTTGCGACAGTTGAAAATTATTTTTTGAATAATTTACTATAGAAAAGGCAATCCCTGGCGCAATTAAAATTTGCGACAGTAAAAAATTATTTTTTGAATAATTTACTATAGAAAAGGCAATCCCTGGCGTAATTAAAATTTGCGACAGTATAAAATTATTTTTTGAATAATTTACTATATAAAAGGCAATCCCTGGCTTAATTAAAATTTGCGACAGTAGAAAATTATTTTTTGAATAATTTACTGTAGAAAAGGCAATCCCTGGCGCAAGTAAAACTTGCGATAGTAAAAAATAATTTTTTGAATAATTTACTATAGAAAAGGCAATCCCTGGCGCACTTAAAATTTGCGACAGTAGAAAATTATTTTTTGAATAATTTACTATAGAAAAGGCAATCCCTGGCGCACTTAAAATTTGCGACAGTAGAAAATTATTTTTTGAATAATTTACTATAGAAAAGGCAATCCCTGGCGTAATTAAAATTTGCGACAGTATAAAATTATTTTTTGCATAATTTACTATAGAAAAGGCAATCCCTGGCGTAATTAAAATTTGCGACAGTAGTAAATTATTCAAAAAAATTATTTTTTGAATAATTTACTATAGAAAAGGCAATCCCTGGCGTATTTAAAATTTGCGACAGTATAAAATTAATTCTTGAAAAATTTACTATATAAAAGGCAATCCCTGGCGTAATTAAAATTTGCGACAGTAGAAAATTATTTTTTGAAAAATTTACTGTAGAAAAGGCAATCCCTGGCGCAATTAAAATTTGCGGCAGTAGAAAATTATGTTTTGCAAAATTTACTATATAAAAGGCAATCCCTGGCGTAATTAAAATTTGCGACAGTAGAAAATTATTTTTTGAATAATTTACTATAGAAAAGGCAATCCCTGGCGTATTTAAAATTTGCGACAGTAGAAAATTATTTTTTGAATAATTTACTATAGAAAAGGCAATCCCTGGCGTAATTAAAATTTGCGACAGTAGAAAATTATTTTTTGCAAAATTTACTATAGAAAATGCAATCCCTGGCGCAATTAAAACTTGCGACAGAAAAAAATTATTTTTTGCAAAATTTACTATAGAAAAGGCAATCCCTGGCGCAATTAAAATTTGCGACAGTAGAAAATTATTTTTTGAATATTTTACTATAGAAAAGGCAATCCCTGGCGTAATTAAAAGTTGCGACAGTAAAAAATTATTTTTTGCAAAATTTACTATAGAAAAAGCAATCCCAGGCGTAATTAAATTTTGCGACAGTTGAAAATTATTTTTTGAATAATTTACTATAGAAAAGGCAATCCCTGGCGTAATTAAAATTTGCGACAGTATAAAATTATTTTTTGAATAATTTACTATAGAAAAGGCAATCCCTGGCGTAATTAAAATTTGCGACAGTAGAAAATTATTTTTTGAATAATTTACTATAGAAAAGGCAACCCTGGCGCAATTAAAATTTGCGACAGTAGAAAATTATTTATTGAATAATTTACTGTAGAAAAGGCAATCCCTGGCGCAATTAAAACTTGCGATAGTAACAAATTATTTTTTGAATAATTTACTATAGAAAAGGCAATCCTTGGCGCACTTAAAATTTGCGACAGTAGAAAATTATTTTTTGAATAATTTACTATAGAAAAGGCAATCCCTGGCGCAATTAAAATTTGCGACAGTAGAAAATTATTTTTTGAATAATTTACTATAGAAAAGGCAATCCCTGGCGTAATTAAAATTTGCGACAGTAAAAAATTATTTTTTGAATAATTTTCTATAGAAAAGGCCATCCCTGGCGCAATTACAATTTGCGACAGTTGAAAATTATTTTTTGAATAATTTACTATAGAAAAGGCAATCCCTGGCGCACTTAAAATTTGCGACAGTAGAAAATTATTTTTTGAATAATTTACTATAGAAAAGGCAATCCCTGGGATATTTAAAATTTGCGACAGAAAAAAATTATTTTTTGAATAATTTACTATAGAAAAGGCAATCCCTGGCGTAATTAAAATTTGCGACAGTAAAAAATTATTTTTTGAATAATTTACTATAGAAAAGGCAATCCCTGGCGTAATTAAAATTTGCGACAGTATAAAATAATTTTTTGAATAATTTACTATATAAAAGGCAATCCCTGGCGTATTTAAAATTTGCGACAGTATAAAATTATTTTTTGAATAATTTACTATAGAAAAGGCAATCCCTGGCGTAATTAAAATTTGCGACAGTAGAAAATTATTTTTTGTATAATTTACTATAGAAAAGGCAACCCTGGCGCAATTAAAATTTGCGACAGTAAAAAATTATTTTTTGCAAAATTTACTATAGAAAAGGCAATCCCTGGCGCAATTAAAATTTGCGACACTAGAAAATTATTTTTTGCAAAATTTACTATAGAAAAGCAATCCCTGGCGCAATTAAAATTTGCGACAGTAGAAAATTATTTTTTGCAAAATTTACTATAGAAAAGGCAATCCCTGGCGCAATTAAAATTTGCGACAGTAGAAAATTATTTTTTGAATAATTTACTATAGAAATGGCAATCCCTGGCGTAATTAAAATTTGCGACAGTATAAAATTATTTTTTGAATAATTTACTATAGAAAAGGCAATCCCTGGCGTATTTAAAATTTGCGACAGTATTATATTATTTTTTGAAAAACTTATTATAGAAAAGGCAATCCCTGGCGCACTTAAAATTTGCGACAGTAAAAAATTATTTTTTGAATAATTTACTATAGAAAAGGCAATCCCTGGCGCAATTACAATTTGCCACAGTTGAAAATTATTTTTTGAATAATTTACTATAGAATAGGCAATCCCTGGCGCAATTAAAATTTGCGACAGTAAAAAATTATTTTTTGCAAAATTTACTATAGAAAAGGCAATCCCTGGCGCACTAAAAATTTGCGACAGTAAAAAATTATTTTTTGAATAACTTACTATAGAAAAGGCAATCCCTGGCGTAATTAAAATTTGCGACAGTTGAAAATTATTTTTTGAATAATTTACTATAGAAAAGGCAATCCCTGGCGTATTTAAATTTGCGACAGTAGAAAATTATTTTTTGAATAATTTACTATAGCAAAGGCAATCCCTGGCGTAATTAAAATTTGCGACAGTTGAAAATTATTTTTTGAATAACTTACTATAGAAAAGGCAATCCCTGGCGTATTTAAAATTTACGAGAGTAGAAAATTATTTTTTGAATAATTTACTGTAGAAAATGCAATCCCTGGCGCAATTAAAACTTGCGATAGTAAAAAATTATTTTTTGAATAATTTACTATAGAAAAGGCAATCCCTGGCGTAATTAAAATTTGCGACAGTAAAAAATTATTTTTTGCAAAATTTACTATAGAAAAGGCAATCCCTGGCGCACTTAAAATTTGCGACAGTTGAAAATAATTTTTTGAATAATTTACTATAGAAAAGGCAATTCCTGGCGCAATTAAAATTTGCGACAGTAAAAAATTATTTTTTGAATAATTTACTATAGAAGAGGCAATCCCTGGCGCACTTAAAATTTGCGACAGTAAAAAATTATTTTTTGAATAATTTACTATAGAAAAGGCAATCCCTGGCGCACTTAAAATTTGCGACAGTAAAAAATTAATTTTTTGAATAATTTACTATAGAAAAGGCAATCCCTGGCGTAATTAAAATTTGCGACAGTTGAAAATTATTTTTTGAATAATTTACTATAGAAAAGGCAATCCCTGGCGTATTTAAAATTTGCGAGAGTAGAAAATTATTTTTTGAATAATTTACTGTAGAAAAGGCAATCCCTGGCGCAATTAAAACTTGCGATAGTAAAAAATTATTTTTTGAATAATTTACTATAGAAAAGGCAATCCCTGGCGTAATTAAAATTTGCGACAGTAAAAAATTATTTTTTGCAAAATTTACTATAGAAAAGGCAATCCCTGGCGCACTTAAAATTTGCGACAGTTGAAAATTATTTTTTGAATAATTTACTATAGAAAAGGCAATCCCTGGCGCAATTAAAATTTGCGACAGTAAAAAATTATTTTTTGAATAATTTACTATAGAAAAGGCAATCCCTGGCGCAATTAAAATTTGCGACAGTAAAAAATTATTTTTTGCAAAATTTACTTTAGAAAAGGCAATCCCTGGCGCACTTAAAATTTGCGACAGTAAAAAATTATTTTTTGAATAATTTACTTTAGAAAAGGCAATCCCTGGCGCACTTAAAATTTGAGACAGTAAAAAATTATTTTTTGAATAATTTACTATAGAAAAGGCAATCCCTGGCGCACTTAAAATTGGCGACAGTAGAAAATTATTTTTTGAATAATTTACTATAGAAAAGGCAATCCCTGGCGTAATTAAAATTTGCGACAGTATAAAATTATTTTTTGAATAAAATACTATATAAAAGGCAATCCCTGGCGTAATTAAAATTTGCGACAGTAGAAAATTATTTTTTTGAATAATTTACTGTAGAAAAGGCAATCCCTGGCGCAATTAAAACTTGCGAAAGTAAAGAATTATTTTTTGAATAATTTACTATAGAAAAGGCAATCCCTGGCGCACTTAAAATTGGCGACAGTAGAAAATTATTTTTTGAATAATTTACTAAAGAAAAGGCAATCCCTGGCGCAATTACAATTTGCGACAGTTGAAAATTATTTTTTGAATAATTTACTATAGAAAAGGCAATCCCTGGCGCACTTAAAATTTGCGACAGTAGAAAATTATTTTTTGAATAATTTACTATAGAAAAGGCAATCCCTGGGATATTTAAAATTTGCGACAGTAAAAAATTATTTTTTGAATAATTTACTATAGAAAAGGCAATCCCTGGCGCAATTACAATTTGCGACAGTTGAAAATTATTTTTTGAATAATTTACTATAGAAAAGGCAATCCCTGGCGCAATTAAAATTTGCGACAGTAAAAAATTATTTTTTGCAAAATTTACTATAGAAAAGGCAATCCCTGGCGCATTTAAAATTTGCGACAGTAAAAAATTATTTTTTGAATAATTTACTATAGAAAAGGCAATCCCTGGCGTAATTAAAATTTGCGACAGTTGAAAATTATTCTTTGAATAATTTACTATAGAAAAGGCAATCCCTGGCGTATTTAAAATTTGCGACAGTAGAAAATTATTTTTTGAATAATTTACTGTAGAAAAGGCAATCCCTGGCGCAATTAAAACTTGCGATAGTAAAAAATTATTTTTTGAATAATTTTCTATAGAAAAGGCAATCCCTGGCGTAATTAAAATTTGCGACAGTAAAAAATTATTTTTTGAATAATTTACTATAGAAAAGGCAATCCCCTGGCGCACTTAAAATTTGCGACAGTAAAAAATTATGTTTTGCAAAATTTACTATAGAAAAGGCAATCCCTGGCGTAATTAAAATTTGCGACAGTAAAAAATTATTTTTTGAATAATTTACTATAGAAAAGGTAATCCCTGGCGTAATTAAAATTTGCGACAGTAAAAAATTATTTTTTGAATAATTTACTATAGAAAATGCAATCCCTGGCGCACTTAAAATTTGCGACAGTAGAAAATTATTTTTTGAATAATTTACTATAGAAAAGGCAATCCCTGGCGCAATTAAAATTTGCGACAATAAAAAATTATTTTTTGCAAAATTTACTATAGAAAAAGCAATCCCTGGCGCACTTAAAATTTGCGACAGTAAAAAATTATTTTTTGAATAATTTACTATAGAAAAGGCAATCCCTGGCGTAATTAAAATTTGCGACAGTTGAAAATTATTTTTTGAATAATTTACTATAGAAAAGGCAATTCCTGGCGTATTTAAAATTTGCGAGAGTAGAAAATTATTTTTTGAATAATTTACTGTAGAAAAGGCAATCCCTGGCGCAATTAAATCTTGCGATAGTAAAAAATTATTTTTGAATAATTTACTATAGAAAAGGCAATCCCTGGCGTTATTAAAATTTGCGACAGTAAAAAATTATTTTTTGCAAAATTTACTACAGAAAAGGCAATCCCTGGCGCACTTAAAATTTGCGACAGTATAAAATTATTTTTTGAATAATTTACTATAGAAAAGGCAATCCCTGGCGCACTTAAATTGGCGACAGTAGAAAATTATTTTTTGAATAATTTACTATAGAAAAGGCAATCCCTGGCGTAATTAAAATTTGCGACAGTATAAAATTATTTTTTGAATAAAATACTATATAAAAGGCAATCCCTGCGTAATTAAAATTTGCGACAGTAGAAAATTATTTTTTGAATAATTTACTGTAGAAAAGGCAATCCCTGGCGCAATTAAAACTTGCGAAAGTAAAAAATTATTTTTTGAATAATTTACTAAAGAAAAGGCAATCCCTGGCGCAATTAAAATTTGCGACAGTAGAAAATTATTTTTTGAATAATTTACTATAGAAAAGGCAATCCCTGGCGTAATTAAAATTTGCGACAGTAAAAAATTATTTTTTTAATAATTTACTATAGAAAAGGCAATCCCTGGCGCAATTACAATTTGCGACAGTTGAAAATTATTTTTTGAATAATTTACTATAGAAAAGGCAATCCCTGGCGCACTTAAAATTTGCGACAGTAGAAAATTATTTTTTGAATAATTTACTATAGAAAAGGCAATCGCTGGGATATTTAAAATTTGCGACAGTAAAAAATTATTTTTTGAATAATTTACTATAGAAAAGGCAATCCCTGGCGCAATTACAATTTGCGACAGTTGAAAATTATTTTTTGAATAATTTACTATAGAAAAGGCAATCCCTGGCGCAATTAAAATTTGCGACAGTAAAAAATTATTTTTTGCAAAATTTACTATAGAAAAGGCAATCCCTGGCGCACTTAAAATTTGCGACAGTAAAAAATTATTTTTTGAATAATTTACTATAGAAAAGGCAATCCCTGGCGTAATTAAAATTTGCGACAGTTGAAAATTATTCTTTGAATAATTTACTATAGAAAAGGCAATCCCTGGCGTATTTAAAATTTGCGACAGTAGAAAATTATTTTTTGAATAATTTACTGTAGAAAAGGCAATCCCTGGCGCAATTAAAACTTGCGATAGTAAAAAATTATTTTTTGAATAATTTTCTATTGAAAAGGCAATCCCTGGCGTAATTAAAATTTGCGACAGTAAAAAATTATTTTTTGAATAATTTACTATAGAAAAGGCAATCCCTGGCGCACTTAAAATTTGCGACAGTAAAAAATTATGTTTTGCAAAATTTACTATAGAAAAGGCAATCCCTGGCGTAATTAAAATTTGCGACAGTAAAAAATTATTTTTTGAATAATTTACTATAGAAAAGGTAATCCCTGGCGTAATTAAAATTTGCGACAGTAAAAAATTATTTTTTGAATAATTTACTATAGAAAATGCAATCCCTGGCGCACTTAAAATTTGCGACAGTAGAAAATTATTTTTTGAATAATTTACTATAGAAAAGGCAATCCCTGGCGCAATTAAAATTTGCGACAATAAAAAATTATTTTTTGCAAAATTTACTATAGAAAAAGCAATCCCTGGCGCACTTAAAATTTGCGACAGTAAAAAATTATTTTTTGAATAATTTACTATAGAAAAGGCAATCCCTGGCGTAATTAAAATTTGCGACAGTTGAAAATTATTTTTTGAATAATTTACTATAGAAAAGGCAATTCCTGGCGTATTTAAAATTTGCGAGAGTAGAAAATTATTTTTTGAATAATTTACTGTAGAAAAGGCAATCCCTGGCGCAATTAAATCTTGCGATAGTAAAAAATTATTTTTTGAATAATTTACTATAGAAAAGGCAATCCCTGGCGTTATTAAAATTTGCGACAGTAAAAAATTATTTTTTGCAAAATTTACTACAGAAAAGGCAATCCCTGGCGCACTTAAAATTTGCGACAGTATAAAATTATTTTTTGAATAATTTACTATAGAAAAGGCAATCCCTGGCGCAAATAAAATTTGCGACAGTAGAAAATTATTTTTTGAATAATTTACTATAGAAAAGGCAATCCCTGGCGTAATTAAAATTTGCGACAGTAAAAAATTATTTTTTGAATAATTTACTATAGAAAAGGCAATCCCTGGCGCACTTAAAATTTGCGACAGTAAAAAATTATTTTTTGAATATTTTACTATAGAAAAGGCAATCCCTGGCGCACTTAAAATTTGCGACAGTAAAAAATTATTTTTTGCAAAATTTACTATAGAAAAGGCAATCCCAGGCGCACTTAAAATTTGCGACAGTAAAAAATTATTTTTTGAATAATTTACTATAGAAAAGGCAATCCCTGGCGTAATTAAAATTTGCGACAGTAAAAAATTATTTTTTGAATAATTTACTATAGAAAAGGCAATCCCTGGCGCACTTAAAATTTGCGACAGTAAAAAATTATTTTTTGAATAATTTACTATAGAAAAGGCAATCCCTGGCGCACTTAAAATTTGCGACAGTAAAAAATTATTTTTTGCAAAATTTACTATAGAAAAGGCAATCCCTGGCGCACTTAAAATTTGCGACAGTAAAAAATTATTTTGTGAGAAATTTACTATAGAAAAGGCAATCCCTGGGATATTTAAAATTTGCGACAGTAGAAAATTATTTTTTGAATAATTTACTATAGGAAAGGCAATCCCTGGCGTAATTAAAATTCGCGACAGTAGAAAATTATTTTTTGAATAATTTACTATAGAAAAGGCAATCCCTGGCGCAATTAAAATTTGCGACAGTAAAAAATTATTTTTTGCAAAATTTACTATAGAAAAGGCAATCCCTGGCGCACTTAAAATTTGCGACAGTAAAAAATTATTTTTTGAATAATTTACTATAGTAAAGGCAATCCCTGGCGTAATTAAAATTTGCGACAGTATAAAATTATTTTTTGAATAATTTACTATATAAAAGGCAATCCCTGGCGTAATTAAAATTTGCGACAGTAGAAAATTATTTTTTGAATAATTTACTGTAGAAAAGGCAATCCCTGGCGCAATTAAAACTTGCGATAGTAAAAAATTATTTTTTGAATAATTTACTATAGAAAAGGCAATCCCTGGCGCACTTAAAATTTGCGACAGTAGAAAATTATTTTTTAAATAATTTACTATAGAAAAGGCAATCCCTGGCGCAATTAAAATTTGCGACAGTAGAAAATTATTTTTTGAATAATTTACTATAGAAAAGGCAATCCCTGGCGTAATTAAAATTTGCGACAGTAAAAAATTATTTTTTGAATAATTTTCTATAGAAAAGGCCATCCCTGGCGCAATTACAATTTGCGACAGTTGAAAATTATTTTTTGAATAATTTACTATAGAAAAGGCAATCCCTGGCGCACTTAAAATTTGCGACAGTAGAAAATTATTTTTTGAATAATTTACTATAGAAAAGGCAATCCCTGGGATATTTAAAATTTGCGACAGTAAAAAATTATTTTTTGAATAATTTACTATAGAAAAGGCAATCCCTGGCGTAATTAAAATTGGCGACAGTAAAAAATTATTTTTTGAATAATTTACTATAGAAAAGGCAATCCCTGGCGTAATTAAAATTTGCGACAGTATAAAATTATTTTTTGAATAATTTACTATATAAAAGGCAATCCCTGGCGTATTTAAAATTTGCGACAGTATAAAATTATTTTTTGAATAATTTACTATAGAAAAGGCAATCCCTGGCGTAATTAAAATTTGCGACAGTAGAAAATTATTTTTTGAATAATTTACTATAGAAAAGGCAACCCTGGCGCAATTAAAATTTGCGACAGTAGAAAATTATTTATTGAATAATTTACTGTAGAAAAGGCAATCCCTGGCGCAATTAAAACTTGCGATAGTAACAAATTATTTTTTGAATAATTTACTATAGAAAAGGCAATCCTTGGCGCACTTAAAATTTGCGACAGTAGAAAATTATTTTTTGAATAATTTACTATAGAAAAGGCAATCCCTGGCGCAATTAAAATTTGCGACAGTAGAAAATTATTTTTTGAATAATTTACTATAGAAAAGGCAATCCCTGGCGTAATTAAAATTTGCGACAGTAAAAAATTATTTTTTGAATAATTTTCTATAGAAAAGGCCATCCCTGGCGCAATTACAATTTGCGACAGTTGAAAATTATTTTTTGAATAATTTACTATAGAAAAGGCAATCCCTGGCGCACTTAAAATTTGCGACAGTAGAAAATTATTTTTTGAATAATTTACTATAGAAAAGGCAATCCCTGGGATATTTAAAATTTGCGACAGAAAAAAATTATTTTTTGAATAATTTACTATAGAAAAGGCAATCCCTGGCGTAATTAAAATTTGCGACAGTAAAAAATTATTTTTTGAATAATTTACTATAGAAAAGGCAATCCCTGGCGTAATTAAAATTTGCGACAGTAGAAAATTATTTTTTGTATAATTTACTATAGAAAAGGCAACCCTGGCGCAATTAAAATTTGCGACAGTAAAAAATTATTTTTTGCAAAATTTACTATAGAAAAGGCAATCCCTGGCGCAATTAAAATTTGCGACACTAGAAAATTATTTTTTGCAAAATTTACTATAGAAAAGCAATCCCTGGCGCAATTAAAATTTGCGACAGTAGAAAATTATTTTTTGCAAAATTTACTATAGAAAAGGCAATCCCTGGCGCAATTAAAATTTGCGACAGTAGAAAATTATTTTTTGAATAATTTACTATAGAAATGGCAATCCCTGGCGTAATTAAAATTTGCGACAGTATAAAATTATTTTTTGAATAATTTACTATAGAAAAGGCAATCCCTGGCGTATTTAAAATTTGCGACAGTATTATATTATTTTTTGAAAAACTTATTATAGAAAAGGCAATCCCTGGCGCACTTAAAATTTGCGACAGTAAAAAATTATTTTTTGAATAACTTACTATAGAAAAGGCAATCCCTGGCGTAATTAAAATTTGCGACAGTTGAAAATTATTTTTTGAATAATTTACTATAGAAAAGGCAATCCCTGGCGTATTTAAAATTTGCGACAGTAGAAAATTATTTTTTGAATAATTTACTATAGAAAAGGCAATCCCTGGCGTAATTAAAATTTGCGACAGTTGAAAATTATTTTTTGAATAACTTACTATAGAAAAGGCAATCCCTGGCGTATTTAAAATTTGCGAGAGTAGAAAATTATTTTTTGAATAATTTACTGTAGAAAATGCTATCCCTGGCGCAATTAAAACTTGCGATAGTAAAAAATTATTTTTTGAATAATTTACTATAGAAAAGGCAATCCCTGGCGTAATTAAAATTTGCGACAGTAAAAAATTATTTTTTGCAAAATTTACTATAGAAAAGGCAATCCCTGGCGCACTTAAAATTTGCGACAGTTGAAAATAATTTTTTGAATAATTTACTATAGAAAAGGCAATTCCTGGCGCAATTAAAATTTGCGACAGTAAAAAATTATTTTTTGAATAATTTACTATAGAAAAGGCAATCCCTGGCGCACTTAAAATTTGCGACAGTAAAAAATTATTTTTTGAATAATTTACTATTAAAAAGGCAATCCCTGGCGCACTTAAAATTTGCGACAGTAAAAAATTATTTTTTGAATAATTTACTATAGAAAAGGCAATCCCTGGCGTAATTAAAATTTGCGACAGTTGAAAATTATTTTTTGAATAATTTACTATAGAAAAGGCAATCCCTGGCGTATTTAAAATTTGCGAGAGTAGAAAATTATTTTTTGAATAATTTACTGTAGAAAAGGCAATCCCTGGCGCAATTAAAACTTGCGATAGTAAAAAATTATTTTTTGAATAATTTACTATAGAAAAGGCAATCCCTGGCGTAATTAAAATTTGCGACAGTAAAAAATTATTTTTTGCAAAATTTACTATAGAAAAGGCAATCCCTGGCGCACTTAAAATTTGCGACAGTTGAAAATTATTTTTTGAATAATTTACTATAGAAAAGGCAATCCCTGGCGCAATTAAAATTTGCGACAGTAAAAAATTATTTTTGAATAATTTACTATAGAAAAGGCAATCCCTGGCGCAATTAAAATTTGCGACAGTAAAAAATTATTTTTTGCAAAATTTACTTTAGAAAAGGCAATCCCTGGCGCACTTAAAATTTGCGACAGTAAAAAATTATTTTTTGAATAATTTACTTTAGAAAAGGCAATCCCTGGCGCACTTAAAATTTGAGACAGTAAAAAATTATTTTTTGAATAATTTACTATAGAAAAGGCAATCCCTGGCGCACCTAAAATTGGCGACAGTAGAAAATTATTTTTTGAATAATTTACTATAGAAAAGGCAATCCCTGGCGTAATTAAAATTTGCGACAGTATAAAATTATTTTTTGAATAAAATACTATATAAAAGGCAATCCCTGGCGTAATTAAAATTTGCGACAGTAGAAAATTATTTTTTGAATAATTTACTGTAGAAAAGGCAATCCCTGGCGCAATTAAAACTTGCGAAAGTAAAAAATTATTTTTTGAATAATTTACTATAGAAAAGGCAATCCCTGGCGCACTTAAAATTGGCGACAGTACAAAATTATTTTTTGAATAATTTACTAAAGAAAAGGCAATCCCTGGCGCAATTAAAATTTGCGACAGTAGAAAATTATTTTTTGAATAATTTACTATAGAAAAGGCAATCCCTGGCGTAATTAAAATTTGCGACAGTAAAAAATTATTTTTTGAATAACTTACTATAGAAAAGGCAATCCCTGGCGTAATTAAAATTTGCGACAGTTGAAAATTATTTTTTGAATAATTTACTATAGAAAAGGCAATCCCTGGCGTATTTAAAATTTGCGACAGTAG